>CM056049.1:92122599-92407719 GCA_029574335.1 Rana kukunoris | reverse complement strand
CGCCACGGGAAACCAATATTATTTCTCCCAACTAAAGGTAGAATAAAATACAATTAAACCTAAAATAAATTAAATATACCAGTTTAAGAGCTGCCACCTAAAAAATTTTCAGTGTGTGAAAATACAAATAGAATCGGAAGTGAAGGGGCGCTGAGTAATACAACATCAAATTATGTGTATATTATATATACATAGAAAAATGTGCAATCTTTAGAAAAACATATATTAGTATTAAAGTGTCCATATAATGAATCAAACCATAAAACATATAATGAATATAATAAGTCCAAATAGTGCTAAATAAGCACCCAATATTATTCTTGATTCAAACAAAAAACATGTGAATATTGCAGTTCTGGAACCTCCACCATAAATTTGCACCCGGTGAGATCAATAGAAATGGCTCCTTACCAATACTAGTAGACTCTTTTAATTAAAAAAGAAGTCATAAACCGCTTGTGTCAAAAAGATGACTCAGAGTAATCCAGATAGGCACGTTCAGATGATCCAGCATTCATATAAGTAAAAACAGAGGAGCAATCATAGTGAAATACTGTTTATTAAAATAATTTTAAAAGTAACATGCCAAATGACTGCTTACTCAGGATTGTGCCCTGATCCCGGCACTGAGGCTTAATGGCGTTTTTCGATATCCAATCGAATCCGCAGATTGCGATGTGGTACGGTGCTCCGTCGCGCTGGTGGTCTCACTAGCCGGCGTCCGTCCGTTATACCATCGAAGTGCCGTTACATTCGGAGATAGATCGAAAATCCGTCGCACTGCTAGTTCGATAGTCGGCGTGCGTTCCACCGTCGGAAAACCAACGGACCCGGAAATCGGAAGTGGTAGGGAAAAAGCGTAACTGGTTAGCGCCTCTATAGGCTAGAGGCGCTAACCAGTTACGCTTTTTCCCTACCACTTCCGATTTCCGGTCCGTTGGTTTTCCGACGGTGGAACGCACGCCGACTATCGAACTAGCAGTGCGACGGATTTTCGATCTATCTCCGAATGTAACGGCACTTCGATGGTATAACGGACGGACGCCGGCTAGTGAACCACCAGCGCGACGGAGCACCGTACCACATCGCAATCTGCGGATTCGATTGGATATCGAAAAACGCCATTAAGCCTCAGTGCCGGGATCAGGCACAATCCTGAGTAAGCAGTCATTTGGCATGTTACTTTTAAAATTATTTTAATAAACAGTATTTCACTATGATTGCTCCTCTGTTTTACTTATATGAATGCTGGATCATCTGAACGTGCCTATCTGGATTACTCTGAGTCATCTTTTTGACACAAGCGGTTTATGACTTCTTTTTTAATTAAATAGTCTACTAGTATTGGTAAGGAGCCATTTCTATTGATCTCACCGGGTGCAAATTTATGGTGGAGGTTCCAGAACTGCAATATTCACATGTTTTTTGTTTGAATCAAGAATAAATTGGGTGCTTATTTAGCACTATTTGGACTTATTATATTCATTATATGTTTTATGGTTTGATTCATTATATGGACACTTTAATACTAATATATGTTTTTCTAAAGATTGCACATTTTTCTATGTATATATATATACACATAATTTGATGTTGTATTACTCAGCGCCCCTTCACTTCCGATTCTATGCTGTAAAATACCTGGTTGATCCCACCTGTTTCTGTGTCCTCCTAGGTGTATCAGGGCTGCTGATCCATGCTACCGTGGTCTTCCATGTGCCTCTGTCTTCCCACTGTGTGGTCAGTCTTTCCCTCTCCCTCCCTGCCTGTAAGCTCAATACTCCTGCAGAATTACGAAATCCCTCCTGTTTATAGCAAGCTGTATTGCATGTGTATGTGTTTGGTTGGTTGACCTGGTCAGAAATCTCAAGAGGAAAGACAGACCCTCCCACTGTAGTCCTTATATCGGGGAAGAAGAGTGGGGGGTGGTCACGTGATCGCACAGCTGCGCTGTGAAATAAGGTATGTAGCTGCATAATAATAATAAAAAAAAAAACACTATACAATGCTGTGAAAAGTAATTGCCCCTAAACCTAATAACTAGTTGTGCCACCCTCGGCGGCAACTATTGCAATCAAGCGTTTGTGATAACTGGCAATGAGTCTTTCACATTGCTGTGGAGCAATTTTGGCCCACTATTCCAGCATGAACGGCCTGTGTAAGGTCATGATACAGCATCTAAATAGGATTTAAGTCTTTGACTAGGCCACTCCATAACCTAAATTTTACTTTGTTTGAACCTTTTGGAGGTGAACTTGCTGTTGTGCTTCGGATCATCGTCCTGCTGCATAACCCAAGTGCACTTGAGCTTGAGGTCACAAACTGATGGCCGGACATTCTCCTTTAGGATTTTCTGGCAAAGCTCAGAATTCATGGTTCCATCAATTATGGTAAGTCGACCAGCTCCTGAAGTTGCAAAGCAGCCCCAGACCATCACGCTACCACCACCATGTCTGACTGTTGGTATGATGTTCTTGTTATGAAATGCTGTATTCGTTTTATGCCAGATGTAACGACACACACACCTTCCTAAAAGTAACATTTTTGTCTCATCGGTCCACAGAATGTTTGCCTAAAAGTCTTGGGGATAATCAAGATGTTTTTTGATAAATGTGATATGAGCATTTGTGTTCTTTTTGGTCAGTAGTGGCTTTGGTCTTGGAACTCTCCCATGGATGCCATTTTTGCCCAGTCTTTCTTATTGTTGAATCATAAACACTGATCTTACCTGAGACAAGTAAGGCCTGCAGTTCATAGATGTTGTTCTGGGTTCTTTTATGACTGCTTGGATACGTCGCCATCATGCTCTTGGAGTAATTTTTGTAGGCCGGCCACTCCCATTAAGGTTCACCGCTGTTTCAAGTTATCTCCATTTGTAGATAATGGCTCTCCCTGTAGTTCACTGAAGTTCCAAACCCTTATGCCGAGTACACACGACCGTTTTTCGGGTTGTAAATTTTTTTTTTTTTTTTTTTTTAATGTCATTAAAAACGATCGTGTGTGGGCTCCAGAGCATTTTTCACAATGTAAAAATTGTAGAACATGCTCTAATTTTTCACGACATTTTTAACGTTATCGTTTTTAACGTTGTAAAAAATGGTCGTGTGTGGGCTTTAACGACGTGAAAAAACCGCATATGCTCAGAAGCAAGTTATGAGACGGGAGTGCTCGTTCTGGTAAAACTAGCGTTTGTAATGGAGATAGCACATTCATCACGCTGTAACAGACTGAAAAGCGCAAATCGTCTTTTACTAGCACACAATCAGCAAAAGCAGCCCCAAGGATGGTGCCATCCGAATGGAACTTCCCCTTCATAGTGCTGTCGTACGTGTTGTACGTCACCGCACTTTGCTAGAGCATTTTTTTTTCACGATTGTGTGTAGGCAAGGCCGTTTTAACGATTGGGTTGAAAAAAACATATTTTTTTCTAGACCATTAAAAATGTAATTTTTACAACCCGAAAAGCGTTCGTGTGTACGTGGCATTAGAAATGGCTTCCTAGACCGATATTTGTACATTACTTTGTTTCTAAAGTGTTCGTTAATCTTTTTAGATTGTGGCATAATGTGTGGCTTTTTGTGATCTGCTAGCATGCTTTGTCAGACATCTTCTATTTATTGGATTTTTTGATATAACAGGTCTGGCAGAGATCAGGCCTGAGAGTGGCAAGTGAAATTTAACTTCGCTTTCCAAAAAATTGTAGTTAATCACAGTTCATTCATGATTCAGCATGGGACACGGCAATTACTCTTTCACACAGGGCCAGGCAGGTTTGAACAGCTTTTTTCCCTTATTAAATGAATTAATAATTTAAAAACTGCATCTTGGATTTACTCGGGTTATCTTTGTATTAAAATTTGTTTGTTGATCTAAATTATTTAGGGTTGAGAAATGTGCAAAAAAATTAAAAATCAGGAACGGAGCAAATACTTTTTCACAGCATTGTAGCTAGCTATAACAGAAGGGATTTCAGTAATTATGCTCAGTGACTTTTTCAGCCAATTTAACTGTAATCCAGGGGTGCTCAACCCATCGCCCTCAAAGCCCTCTGATGTTGCCCTCAACCTCAAACTAGGGAGGCGCATCCCGGGGCTGTCAACCCATTGATCATGATCTGGGCTTGCTGACCTGCCACCCCAGAGCATCAGAGTGCATCGAGCTGGCGCCAGCAGTGGAGGAAGCAGGCAGCCACAGAGGGAGCAGCAGCTACATAAGCTAATACTTCCTCTGTAGCGCCAGATCCAGGATACCTATCCTCTCCATTTTCCTCCTGCAACCGCTGAAAGCCGGCTTCTCCTCCTCTCCCTCCGGCTTTCAGCAGCTGCAAGAGGAAAATTATCATTATGCTATTTAAAATAAAATTGAGACATGGTCTGTACCAATATATACAAATGACCATGAGAAAAGCTATCCATTTTGTCTACTTCAACAGACCGAAAGGGTAACTCCTAGTGGTGCACCAAACTGAAAATTGTGGATTGAAACTTCAGGATGCACGAAAATTATATATAATATTTATGTATAATTGTATTAAATTTTACCTTTTAATGTAATCGTTTTTGAAGCAAGAAAAGCAAGAAAAGCTCAAGAAAAATGCATCCCTATTAAATCTATGTATGTTTTCACACTGCTTCTGTTGTGGTGTAACGCACCTCCCCAATAAAATGCATTGAAAGCACAGCAAAAATGCACCCATGTTGCGTTTTTGAGTCACATGACCTATGAAAAGCGCAGTAAAACCATGGCAAAATCATGTTTTTTGGTGGCTATTCTCTATTGCTAAAACAACGATAACCCTATTTGCAAATATAAAAATAAAAAGGCATAAACAATTGAGACACAAGTTGTGGTGTAATTGAACGTTGTTAAAAATTACCTTTCTTTCTATATCGTACATCACGGGACACAGAGCGCATAGCCATTACATATGGGTTATATGGGTACCTTCAGGTGTGGACACTGGTGTAATCAACTTCACAGGAAGTTCCTCCCTATATAACCCCCTCCCACTGAGAGTGCTTCAGTTTTTTCGCCAGTGTCTTAGGTGTTGGTCACGTCTAGCTGTCCCTCGGAGGTCTCGGGACCCAGGATAGCTAGCCGGATCCGTCCGAAGTGCTTCAAAGCCAAGGAGTACGGTACCCGGGCCCTGCCTGCGTGGGGTGTTGCCTATAATGCCTCTCCTTGGAGGGCTGGATTCTGGGCTCCAGTGCCTTGGTCTCTCCCAGGACTAAACGCTACTGATGCCAGGATGCTATATAGGTCCAGGGGTGTGGGTTCCTTAAACACAGGACCCCGGTCCCTGAAGGTCCGAGACAATACCCACGGAGATGGGAGAAGATTGGGCCTCTTGCAGTTTGCAATACCCTGCGGCGTGGAGCAGGTAAGAGGGAACCTGCGGGACTTGGTTCGACAGTAGGTATCCCCCTGGGGGTTCTGGGTTGGCTAATGGTATGCTTGTGCATCAGCCACTATCTCCACTATGTCTTTTTAGGCAGGATGGGATGTACTAATGTTTACCCAGATAACATGTAGATATATGTATACTTGTTTAAGATATATATTTGCTACTCACCCCAGGTCTGCCTGTTAGCATTGATACTGCAGCCCCACGTACTATAAAGAGGGAATTGCTGGTGAAAACTCCTGTTTCTTAGGAAGCCTATGGGGACAGCTTCCTCTCTGTGTGCACTATAGTAAGGATTAGTGCTTACCTGGTGTCTGTTGGTGCTGCTGGCGCTGGTCCATGCTTTTCCTCTGCTCTCTGCTTCCTCCATGTTGTTCAGCGTGGGGGGGGGTGCGCGCGCGTGGGCGCGTGCACGCCGCCTTTTATAGCGTCGGCGTGCGTTGGGGGGGGGCGGGCCAGCAGCGTCAGGGTCAGTTAAAAGTAAAACGTTTTTCTCTGGCTGGTCTTTTCCCTCCTGGAAGCAGAGGAAGAAGGACACAGAGCGCGCAGCTGGGTCTTTTGGCCACAGTGACACCCAGTGGCGGTTTGTGGATCTTCAGGTCTAGGACTTAGTTCCACTATTGACCAGAAAAAAAAAAAAAAAGAGTTTTTTTTGCTTAAAGGGACTCAGCCTTAGATCCAGCAGTATCTGAGTCAACCTTGGACTCCGGCTAACGGGCATTGGTGTTGCAATACTCACAGGTTTTCCTCAGTATTGCCACCTCCCAGGCGGGTAAAAAAAAAAAAAAAAGGGGTGACTCAAGGTTGTGCAATGGCTCCAAAGGGATCAGGACCAGCCAAGGCTGCAAAAGGTGCCAAGAAACAAAAGGGGTCTCCATCGGGGTCAGAGGATTTGGGCCAGGCTTCAACGGCCCCACCCTCACCAGTTAGACCACCGAGTAGCATAGTACAAGAGCCATTGGGGGTGCTGGGGGCAGAGGCGGCCCCCGATCCACCCATTCCCGTTTACGTAACGGAAGAAATGCTAGCGACCACCCTGGGTGGGCTAGAGAAAAGGTTAACTGCTTTGTTTGCCCGCCCTTTGCCAAGTAGCAAACGGGCTAGATCCCCCTCACCTAGTTTGGTGTTTTCAGATGCGGAGGTCTCCTCTTCGGAGGAACGGGACCCACAAGGGGATCAAGCAGACCCAAGTCCCGACGGTTCAGACATGGAGGGTTCCACTGTAGATGAATATTTTTCGGCCTCTCAAGCGGAGAGCATGTGGATCCAGTCTTTGACCGATATGGTTCGCACTGCTTTTAAACTTCCAGTGCCAGAACTAGTAGCCCCTGTGGTATCCTCATTGGGTTCTTTAAAGGCTCCATTAACTTGTGTGTCTTTTCCGATTCACCCCCTTCTGCGGAGCGTGATTTACCAGGATTGGGCTCGACCTGATAGGATCTTTATCCCTCCTAAGAGGTTCTCTATTCTCTATCCTATGGAAGAGGAATTTTTAAAGAAATGGGCACTCCCCACAGGGGACGCAGCCATTTCCTGCGTGAATAATTCCCTGACCTGTCCGGTTGAAAATGTCCAGATGTTCAAGGATCCGGTCGACAAAAAATTAGAGACCCTACTGAAGGCTTCTTTCACCACAGTAGGTGCCATGGTTCAGCCAGCGGTGGCAGCCATTGGCGTTTGTCAGGCCTTAAAGGATCAGGCAAAACAGATATTAAAGGACATGCTGGCTCAGCAAACTCGTGAATTAGCAGATTTCCCTAGGGCTCTCTGCTTTGCAGTAGATGCTATTAAGGACTCCATCCAACAGGCATCCCGGTTATCTCTGCTGGTGGTTCACATGCGTCGTCTTTTGTGGCTAAAGAACTGGTCAGCAGAGGCACCCTGCAAAAAGCTTTTAGCAGGGTTTCCCTTTCATGGGGGAAGACTATTCGGTGAAGACCTAGATAAATATATCCAAACCATATCAAGTGGTAAAAGTTCTTCCTTACCGGTCAAGAAAAGACCGCGTGGGCCCGCGTTTAAACGACAGGCCTTTGCAGGCTCAGCCCCTTCGACTTCCCGTCAGTATCGACGGCCTCCCGGGCGTTCAGCAGTTAATAGCCGCCCACAGGGACAAGCCGCAGCAAACAAGAGGCCCTGGTCTCGCAAGCCGGCTAAACCAGTCATCAAGTCAGATTCATAAAGGGGCGCCCCCACTCTCTTGGGTGGGGGGAAGACTTCAGTTTTTCTCCGAAGTCTGGAAGGCCAGAATTCCCGACTCTTGGGTTCGGTCCGTGGTAGCCACAGGCTACAAACTAGAGTTTCGAGAAATCCCCCCTCCTCATTTTCAGGGGTCAAGTCTTCCAAGCGACCCGTTAAAGAGGGCCTCTCTCATAAAGGCGTTGGATCGCCTCTTGCTCCAAGGAGTAATTGTAGAAGTACCAACCCAAGAAAGGGGTCTGGGATTCTACTCCAACCTTTTTATTATACCAAAACCCAATGGCGACGTCAGGCCTATCCTAGACCTCAAACGCCTAAATCGCTTTCTAAAGATTCAGACCTTTCGTATGGATTCCATACGTTCAGTGACAGCCAGCCTGCATCAAGGCGACTTTCTAGCATCTATAGACATAAAGGATGCATATCTGCATGTGCCGATCTACCCAGCACATCACAAGTTTCTTCGTTTTATGATAGATCAAAGTCATTTCCAGTTCGTAGCCCTCCCTTTCGGGTTGGCAACAGCTCCGCGGGTATTCACAAAGGTGTTAGCCCCGGTGCTAGCCGTCCTAAGGACAGAAGGCATTTTGGTCCTGGCATACCTGGACGATCTCCTGGTTATCGACAGATCAGCTTCCAACCTCAATCATGCAGTAGTCCGCACAGTTCGGCATCTACAAGAATTCGGGTGGGTTGTGAACCAAGGAAAATCGAGGTTGCAACCCACAAGACAGTTGGAATATCTAGGCCTTCGGTTAGATACAGAATGCCAGAGGATATTTTTACCTCAAGAAAAGATCAGGTCATTGACTCAAACAATTCAAATAGTCCTAGGCAAAAAGAGGCCGACTATTCGCCTATGCATGCGACTGCTGGGAAAGATGGTAGCCGCCTTCGAAGCAGTGCCCTATGCCCAGATCCATACCAGAGTTCTCCAGGCAGCTATTCTCTCTGCTTGGAACAGGTCCATACAGGCATTAGACCGTCCATTAGGTCTTTCCCCAGGAGTCAGGCGCAGCCTGTACTGGTGGCTGGTCCCTCAAAAATTGTCAAAAGGGAAAACCTTTTGCCCCATCACGTGGAAAATAGTAACCACAGATGCCAGCCTAACAGGTTGGGGGGCAATCTTAGGAAAACGGACCCAGCAGGGACAGTGGTCAGAGGCAGAAAGTCTGCTTCCCATCAATGTCCTAGAGATCAGAGCTGCTCGGTTGGCCCTGGTCACCTGGACTCTCCCCCTGCAGGGTCTGCCAGTAAGGATACAGTCCGACAATGCCACGGCGGTGGCATACATAAACCACCAGGGGGGCACAAGGAGCCTAGCAGGTCAAAGGGAAGTAAACCTGATTTTCTCATGGGCCGAAGCCCATGTACCCTGCATCTCAGCAGTGTTCATCCCAGGGATAGACAATTCTCAAGCAGATTTTTTGAGTCGTCAACAGTTACTCCCGGGAGAGTGGTCTCTTCACCCCCAGGTATTCCAAGAGATTTGCCAAAGATTTGGAGTTCCCGATGTGGACATCATGGCAACAAGATTCAACAAGAAATTGGACAAATTCGTATCCCGAGCCAGGGACCCCTCGGCCTACGGGACCGATGCGTTGGTTTGCCCCTGGCACCAGTTTTCTCTCCTGTATGCGTTCCCTCCACTACAGATGATTCCCCGCCTTCTACGAAGGATCAGGGTGGAGCGCAGGCCGGTGATCCTGGTGGCCCCAGCCTGGCCCAGAAGGGCTTGGTACGCACTCATCGTGAGGATGTCAGTAGGGGCACCGTGGCCACTCCCCCTGCGCCCAGATCTGCTGTCTCAGGGCCCGATCTACCACCCTGCTTCACAGCAGCTAAATTTGATGGCTTGGCGGCTGAATCCCTAATTCTTAAGGGCAGAGGCCTCTCAGCCCAAGTCATATCTACGTTAATTCAGGCTAGAAAGCCAGTCTCTAGAAATATCTATTACAGAGTCTGGAGGACCTATGTGGAGTGGTGCGAGTCTCAAGGAGGGCATCCTCGCAAGTTTTTTATTGACAGGATCTTGCGATTCCTCCAGGTTGGCGTTGACAAGGGGTTGGCTCTTAGTACTCTAAAGGGGCAGGTGTCTGCCTTATCGATATGGTTTCAAAGGCCTTTGGCCACGCATTCGCTTGTGAAAACCTTCTTGCAGGGGGTCTTGCATGTGAATCCCCCTATTAGAGCTCCCCTCTGCCCCTGGAATTTAAATCTGGTCTTGTCAGCTTTACAAAAGCAGCCGTTTGAACCTCTGACAGAAATCCCTCTTGTGCTGCTAACCCGAAAGTTGGTTTTCTTGGTGGCTATGGCTTCGGCCAGAAGGGTCTCCGAGCTGGCAGCCTTGTCTTGCAGGGAACCGTACCTGATTCTGCATAAGGACAGAGTGGTTCTGCGGCCTCAACCTTCTTTCCTTCCTAAGGTCATATCCAGTTTTCACTTGAATCAGGACCTAGTCCTACCATCCTTCTTTCCTACTCCCCAGTCCAGAGAGGAAAGACTGCTTCATACTTTGGACGTGGTCCGAGCCATGAGGGTTTATCTCAAGGCTACAGAGAAGATTCGGAAAACAGATGTGCTTTTCGTTCTTCCGGATGGCCCCAAGAAGGGTCAGCCGGCTGCCAAGTCTTCCTTGGCTAGGTGGATTAAGCAGCTGATTTTTCAGGCCTATGGTCTGAAGCGCGTTCCACCTCCCTTATCAGTTAAAGCCCATTCTACGAGGGCCATTAGTGCCTCTTGGGCGGCACACCATCAGATCTCTATAGCACAGGTTTGCAAAGCGGCAACCTGGTCTTCCGTACATACGTTTACTAAATTTTATAAGTTGGACGTCACAAAGGCTACGGATGCAGCATTTGGGCAGGCGGTCCTACGGGCAGCAGTATAGAATCCTCTGGCCCGGTTCACGCCCCCTTTTTTTCTGTTGGTGGAGCTATTTTACCTCCTGATAATGTTTTTTTGTTTGGCTATTTTTGGCCTTACGGTCTCCCTCCCTTCATGGAGCATTGCTTTGGGACATCCCATATGTAATGGCTATGCGCTCTGTGTCCCGTGATGTACGATAAAGAAAAAAGGATTTTTAATAACAGCTTACCTGTAAAATCCTTTTCTTGGAGTACATCACGGGACACAGAGCTCCCACCCCTCTTTTGGGGAACATTGTGTAACCTCGGAGAAATTGCTTGCTACAAAACTGAAGCACTCTCAGTGGGAGGGGGTTATATAGGGAGGAACTTCCTGTGAAGTTGATTACACCAGTGTCCACACCTGAAGGTACCCATATAACCCATATGTAATGGCTATGCGCTCTGTGTCCCGTGATGTACTCCAAGAAAAGGATTTTACAGGTAAGCTGTTATTAAAAATCCTTTTTTTTTCAATCTGCAGCCCTGTAATTTTCTGTAAATGCAATATTGCTACTTGAAGGTGTTCTGTACACAGATGGTGTACAGAACGACAACCCCCCCAGAAGTTAATTTCCTGCTTGTGTGTTTGGCTTACTTGATTCCCCAGAATTCTGCACTGAGATACAAATTAGATTTTGAGCATTCCCTGCAACAAAAATGTAATTTTTGATGAGTTATTCTCAGGCCCCATACACACGACTGAGTTTCTCGGCAGAATCCAGCGAGAAGCTCGCTGGGAGACGTATTCTGCCGAGAAAACCGGTCGTGTGTACACTTTCGACGAGCGTCCCGTCAGGAAGCTCGTTGAGCCAAAATAGAGAGCATGCTCTCTTTTTCCTCGTTGTTCAATGAGGAAATTTGTCTCGACAACCTTTTCGATCGCTCATCGGGAACCTCGTCGGGCGGAACGATGGGTTTAGCCCCGACGAGGTTCTCGGACGTGTGTACGCGGCCTCAAAGGTAAATCTGGTCTAAAGAGATGCAGATCCTGCAAGTTTCCCCATTAGAGCCCTGCAGGTGCAGCAGCTGACCACTCCCATACAGATTCACTGGCACATGGACACAGACAGACAAACAGCTATTGCTTCAGAATAACAAAAGGTAGGACTCTGCAAAAAAGTGTGTTAGAATCCCTGCAATGTACACAGACCACCCAGAGGGGAATGTTCTTTCTCACTAAAAGTGGAGTTACTTTTGAAGTATTGTATACAATGCATTGACTTTTACTAGTTTCACCAATAACGTTCATGATACTGCTTTACAATATGCATCAGATGTACCTAAGGTGTTGGTTACCACAACACTTCATATTCCTGATATGCTGTTCCATTTACTTGTATGAGAAAGTATCTTGTTCTTTTTGTATTGCTTCCTTAATGTGAAATACCTGGTGTTCCTGCCAGTCCCTCTGCTTTCCTATTAAAAAACTGACCACACTAAGCAGGAGAGCAGAGTGTGGTCGGTTCTCTAGCTATGCTGGGAACTCAGCCTGTTCTGCTCTAATGTTTAGACTTGTCCTGACACACCTCTGCTGCACAGCCATTCACTGGGAAGCTCAATGCACTGCGGCTTCTCCTTCCCCAGCTGTTATGCAGCTGAGAACTGAGAGAATGCGATCACTTATAAAAAAAGTGAAAAAAGGTATTTATAATGTTTTTTTAAATCTATACACAAATATTTTGCCTTTCATTTCTATCTTAAACAAAATAGGTTGTTTTACAAAGTGATCGTTTACAATCACTTTAAGTGGCACCTACACTGCTTCTACATTTCATGTTACTTATCAGAAGTGTTGGTGTAATAAGAATAAAAGGAAAATAGACATGTGGTCTTTTGTGTTGCTGCAGGAGACAGCGATGTGGCAGCTTATCACAGTGAAGCTCTCCATGTTCCTCGAAATTATAATTGAGTTAGAAACAAAATGCAAATCATCAGAGAGCCAAACAACTCCGCAAGATGAGGATTTTTTTCTATATAATTAACTTCAAACTTAAAATAGACGACTATTTTCATAAAAATATCTTATTTAATTAAAAATATATATCTCAATGGGTATTCAATGTGCATTACAATACAGGCAGCCACCCTGGATATATTTTCTAAAGCAATAACAGTCATAGCAATTGAAAAAATATACAAATTCATCATAATCAGCCTTTCGCTGATTTTCCTGTAGGGGAATGTAAAAGAACTGAAGAACTCCTGGCCATCATTAAAGATTTGTGCTAAGCATATAACGTAACCACAATGTAATTTTCCGTTAACAAAAACCCTTTTTAGGAAAAAGCAATTACTGTCTATGAAGTCCCCAGGCCACTAACAGGCCTATTAAATTCTATTTTAGCTGGTTTTCATTAAATTACAGTGGAACTTTGGATTGCGAGTAAAGCGGTTAACAAGCCTTTCGCAATACGAGCTTATTTTTTCATCAAAATCCTGACTCAGTTTGGGAGTGTTGTCTCAAGCCTCTGAGGTGTGCAATACCGCATTTGGGCAGAGGTGCGAGGGTGCCGGTGACACTCTGAGCCATTTGGAAATACTCCGTTACCGAGTCTTTCCGACTGCATCCGAACGGTCTCCGAGTATTTCCGAGTCTCATCGGCGCCCCTCCACCTCTGGCCACATGCGGTATTGCATGCAATAGAAGTCAATGCAGAAATAATTACCTTTGTTTCCATTGACTTCTATGAGGAAACTCGCTTTGATATGCGAGTGCTTTGGATTACAAGCATTCTGGAACGGATTATGCTCGTAATCCAAGGTTCCACTGTATATGTTTTCTACAGTTATATACTGTACATTATACAATCTATGTTACGAAGTATAATACAATTCCCAAAAAGTTGTGACACTGTAAAATCTACATAAAACAATATCTTTATTGCCCTAGCTGATCCCTCCTTTGGGAGGCTCGTTCAGGCGCGCCGTCAGTCGACTACCCCGGACGCCTCCTGATTGAGGACACATCCCATCAATGGCACCGGTGAGGGCTGATTCGTATGCTTCTGCTTCTCCGACTTATTTCCCCTCATCCTCTTCTCTTTCCCGTTTCCCATCTGACCCTTCTATCTTCCATGTCTCTCCCCCTTTTTTTTTGTGATTGTCTACTGTTATGTTATCTGTAATGTTTATTGTTTTTAAGGCTTGGGATGCTTAGGCGCCTTGCCTTGTTTCGGGCTACCGGGATGGTTTCCAGTTTTATTTTGGCTGTCCTAGGTACCTCTGGTTGATTCAAAATGCTTATTGGTATCAGTGGGGGAGCCCTTTTTTGCACTCACATTTGGGTTGAGGCGTAGGGCCACCCTACCCCTCACCAGCTTGGGGGGGAAGCCTGCCCACATGGATCGAATGTCCGGGGCGGGCGGGATGTCCCCTTGCCCACTTTTTATCAAGAGCTGTTACTCCCTGTTGTGACGATTGATTGTATCCGGACTATGTTATATACAGTGGCGTAACCAGAGTTATGGGCGCCCGAGGCAGAATTTTTTTTCCGCCCCCCCCCCTTGTATAATCATCCACTCTGGTTATAAGGATCTGTAATGTCTCCCTCTCAGGGCTTTCAGCATGTAAGGGGTAAATTATTGCAGGATTAATCATTTAACCCCTTACTGTAAGGGATTAACAGACTGACCCCCCCCCCCCACAACCACAGATCCCCCATCATAGACTGAACCCCCCCCCACAATCACAGATCCCCCATCACAGACTGACCCCCCCACAATCACAGATCCCCCATCACAGACTGACCCCCTAAATAACAGACCTCTCATCACAGATGGATATCACAGACCCCCTCATTTCATCACAGATGGATCCCCCCAGATCAGACAGTAACCCCCTATTTAACAGACCTCAGACAGTAACCCCCACCATAGTGCAGACCTCAGACAGTAACCCCCACAATAGTGCAGACCTCAGACAGTAACCCCCACAATAGTGCAGACCTCAGACAGTAACCCCCACAATAGTGCAGACCTCAGACAGTAACCCCCACAATAGTGCAGACCTCAGACAGTAACCCCCATAATAGTGCAGACCTCAGACAGTAACCCCTATAATAGTGCAGACCTCAGACAGTAACCCCCATAATAGTGCAGACCTCAGACAGTAACCCCCATAATAGTGCAGACCTCAGACAGTAACCCCCATAATAGTGCAGACCTCAGACAGTAACCCCCAGTAGTGCAGACCTCAGACAGTAACCACCATAATAGTGCAGACCTCAGACAGTAACTCCCAGTAGTGCAGACCTCAGACAGTAACCTCCATAATAGTGCAGACCTCAGACAGTAACCCCCAGTAGTGCAGACCTCAGACCTCAGACAGCGGCGTGTGTGGTTTCCCTCAAGCGCGGGCTCCTCCTCCTCTGTGGGTGTGAACAGAGAGGAGGGCCGCCGCCGGGTGTACCAAGATGGCCGCCGCTCCGGAGCTAGGCCGAAGCCGGGGACTATCCTAGGCCGAGGCTCCGGAGCGCTCCGCGGAGCCGGTGGATGGATTCTCCCCCCCCCCATTTTTCGCCCGATGCGACAGCCCCCCCTGCCCCCCCCCCCCGCTACGCCAGTGGTTATATATATATATATATATATATATATATATATATATATATATATATTTGTTCCCTTCCCGGTATCCCTCTCCTCCCATTCCCACCTTCCCTATCCTTTATTTTTTATGTCTCCCTCCTCCCCCCCCCCCCCCAGTTTGTCCTGGCTATGTTGTAATGTTCAACTGTTCAACTGTCAATGCACTTTGAAATTGAAAATAAAAATTATACAAAAAAAAAAACAATATCTTTACCACTTGTGGACCGCCCTCAGTATATTTACGTCATTACTTTGACATTAAATACCATTGTTATGGCAGCAGCTAGCTGCCTTGACCCCACTATCTTTTCATTCTGCGGGTGATTTGGCGTTGGATAAAAGTGATCCCAGCAGCGGTTTCACTTTTAGAGGCGGCTGGTAGTTTCCAATCTTACCAGAGCTGTCGGTAAGCCTGGATTGTGTCCGATGGCTAGGCAGGAAGTCGAGTGAGGGCAAGTTTGTCCCCACTCGGCTCTTCCTGTTTTCGGGTTTAAAGAGATGTATTATTTTTTTTATTTTTTTTTAAAACAAAGTGTCAAAATGTTTTCTTTATTTTGCTTTTAAGGGTAGATGAGAGATCCGAGGTCTTTTTAACCCCAGATCTCTCAATAAAGAGGACTTGTCATGCTTATTTCTATTACTTATGATTACATTACTTGTAATAAGAATGAAAATTATAAAAAAAAATAAAGGGACAGTGTAAAAATAAAAAGTAAAATAAATAATAATAAAAAATTAAAGGGCCCCGTCCCTCCATGCTCACGCGCAGAAGCAAAACGCATATGTAAGTCGCGCCCGCAAACCACACATGTGAAGTATCACCACACTCATTAGAGTGAGAGTAATATTTCTAGCACTAGACCTCCTCTTTACCTCTAAACAGATAACCTGTAAAAATATTTAAGCGTCACCTATGGAGATTTTTAAATACTGTCGTTTGTCGCCATTCCACGAGCGCATGCACTTTTAAAGCATGACATGCTAGGTATCCATTTACTTGGCATAACATCATCTTTTATACTATACAAAAAATTGGGCTAATGTTAGTGTGTTTTTTTTTAATTATTATTAAAGTGTATTCTTTCCAAAAAAAATTGCGTTTGAAAGACCACTATGAAAATACAGTGTGACTAAATATTGCAACAGTCACCATTTTATTTTCTAGGGTCTCTGCTAAAAAATATATATATAACGTTTGGGGGTTCTAAGTAATTTTCTATCAAAAAATACAACTTTAAAGGGGTTGTAAACGTACAATTTTTTTTCCCTAAATAGCTCCCTTTACCTTATTGCAGTCCTCCTTCACTTACCTCATCCTTCGATTTTGCTTTTAAATGTCCTTATTTCTTCTGAGAAATCCTCACAGTAATGCAAGGCTTTCTCCCTGGTTTGGAGCGTCGTGCTCGCCCCCTCCCTTGGACTACAGGAGAGTCAGGACGCTCTCTACGTTGCAGATAGAGAAAGGAGCTGTGTGTTCCTGGGCGTCCTGACTCTCCCGTAGTCCAAGGGAGGGGGCGAGCACAACACTCCACACCAGGGAGAAAGCCTTGAATTACTGTGTGGAGAACAGGAAGTGAGGATTTCTCAGAAGAAATAAGGACATTTAAAAGCAAAATCAAAGGATGAGGTAAGTGAAGGAGGACTGCACTAAGGTAAAGGAAGCTATTTAGGAAAAAAAATTGTACATTTACAACCCATTTAAACTTGTTAACAAAAAGTTCCAGAAAAGGCCTTGTCAGCAAATGGTTTTAATCTATACATGTCGGCTACTTAATGACCCTATCGTCCATTCAATTACTTCTTACTATGTCTTTCTGCCTACTTGTAGTGTCCTCCACAAACTCCTGAATTTCTCCTTTTTCCGTTCACTTCTGTTTCTTTGGAACGAGCAGTGCACTTTTGTTGCAGTCATGTGCACTGCTCTACGCACACTACAAATCCCATAATCCATCTTGGGAGCAAGAAAGAAAGGGTGGCTGCATTCTTACATACAGTGGGACCATGGAGAATGAAAGTAACCCCCCTCTAATAGAAAGTAAGATCACAGCAAAAAAAAAAAAAAAGAATCTGGCGATTTGGAAAATGCTGAGAGCAATAGTAGATACTTTTTTTAAGTTAAAGAGGAAGTAAACCTTTATGTAGTCTTTGTACCTATAGGTAAGCCTATAATAAGGCTTACCTATAGGTACTTTAAATAGCTCCTAAACCTGCACCGTGTAGGAGATATTTACTATACATGCAGCCAACATCAGCGTATGCGCTCTGAAGGAACAGCTATCCGTGCCCTTTCTTCAGAAACATGTGCTGTGACCGGTGCAGGAGTGTTGTCACTGTTCCGGAGAGGCACACAGCCAAAGTCTGCGGACCCGGAAGGAAGACGGACGAAGATGGATGTGGCTTCCAGCAGGGATGACAAGGGCTTCGTTTGCAGCCAAGTTTAGCATAATGTGCTAGTATGAAATGCATACTAGCACATTATCCCTTTCCAGGTAAGGAAAAAGAAAAAAAAAACAGCGTTTACTTCCTCTTTAAGAAGACATACTTGAATAGATTTTTCCTTTTTTTTTTTCTTTGAATGATTTTTGTTTGTATCAAAGGGAAATACAAACCTATTCTCCCTGAGCCCAATACAATTTTCAGGTTTTTTTTTAAGACAAACTTTAGTGTCATCTTAAAGAGGACCTTCAGGCTGTAGGAAAAAAATTAAGTCGGCAACTACAAATACCATAGCTGCCGCCTAATAAAAGAATACATACAGTACCTGTCCAAGGATCCAGCTCTGTCCTCACCAGGCAGGTTCTTCTATATTGTTCGGGTCCCCGCTTCAGGAATGTTTACTAAGGGAAATCCTTGCGGCATCACAGCCAGCTTGCCACTGCGTATGCGCAAGTTACGCTGCGCTATGTGAAAGGGTCTGCAGCCTTCTGGGACCTGTGACGCATCCCAGAAGGCTGCAGGCAAAAAGGGTGGTCAAAACCAGGTACACCTTACGGAATTGGAGTACCTGTGCTGCCGGGGGGAGCCGGTCCAGCATGGTCTCTCAATTATTTATGCCTCCTTGACTAGACCTGCGGAGGGATACGTTCCTCCCTTCCTAACCAAGTGAGAGTCCGACCTGGGCACCCAGTTCACGGACGCACATAGGGAGAAGATCCTTTACTTCTCTCATAAGTCATCCATCGCCACGCAGATTCAGGAGACATGCTACAAGATCCTAACCTCTTGGTATAGGGTGCCCACCACCTTGCATCGTTTCCTCCCACATATCACCAGTGCTTGCTGGCGGTGTGCAAATGCTGAAGGGATGATGCTGCACATCTTCTGGGACTGTCCCAAACTTGTTCCCTTTTGGCGGGAGGTGATTTTACAGTTAAGCATCTGACAGGTGTTGACCTAGAGGGGGACATGGCGGCCTGTCTGTTGCACCTTTCGAGTAGACCGCTCAAAAAATATTAAACATCTCTCATGATCCAGTTACTAAACGTGGCCAAGGCATGCATTCCCCTTTGTTGGAGATCGGAGGACCCCCCATCCAAATTCTTGTGGTTTTCCAAGGTGAATGAACTGAGGGCCATGAAGGACCGGGAGGAGATCTTTTGCGAGACCTTGCGACCCTGGAATCACTTTACATACACTGACGCTTATCTACAGGAGGTGGCTCAATCGAGCTGAGCTTCCCGAAACCAGCCTCACCCTCTGAGCGAGAGACCCTTTTTTCTGCTCTCCTTCATTCCTTTTTTCTTTACTCAATGCTTCTCTGTCTCAGGATGCTCTCTTCATCATCCCCCCCGTCTCCCCCCCCTCTCACCTTTGAGTTTCAGGGGTGGGAAACACCTTACAGATACAGTGTGTATCTTTAGGCACTTTTTGTTTTCATATTGTTCCATCCCCGGCCCAAGGGAGGTTTTACTTCCCTCTAAGTTTTACTGGAAAATCCCACACCAAGTTACTCCCTGCTGCCATTTGTTTTATTATCAGTATGTCTCACTTTTCTTTGTCTTTTAAGCAAAACTGCCTTGTCCACGTATAGGAATTTTTGATGGTTGTTCCAGCGTGATGCACTGAGCAATATCCCTATGTTTGTCGTTACTAAGTCCATGTACCCTGTGCAGCGTTGGGACTGTTGCTTTATGACTTCTGAGAGCCTATATGTTACTTAATAGACATACTGTGTATTTTGGTTTCTTTGACTGCTATATGTAACTTTCTTTGGTCAATAAAGGAATTATTAAAAAAAAACAGGTACACGCTCAAAGCCCCCCAAAAAAAAATTAAGTCTCAAAAGTTGAAGAGGAAGGGGGAAGGAGACGGAAAATCAGAAAATTGGCCTTTGGGTGGAGTTCCACTTTAAGTTTAGCTTGGATTTAACTGTTTTATTGGTAGTATAACATTGGCTGGGGAGGAGGGAGTTTAAACACTGAGCTGAAGCTGCTGCTTTGGAAACAGGAAATACATGACTGTTATTTCTGAGATTGCTTGTCTTGCCATTAAATGTTTTGGTTGCAACTTTCAATTGGCTTTGTTTGGTGTCTGCAATATAAAGCCCGAATCTTTCACCAAGTGATAGTTACCAATAACAAACTAATTTGTTTAAATAGCAACCAGTCCTGTCAATAATTCACTCGTTTTTAAATGTCTGCATTGTAAACAATACTCACTGATGTCACACCCACTAATATTCTGCGCCAATTCACTTAATGGCATATGGCACTTTTATTCAAACATCCCAAAATAAATACCATTATTGACAGAATTTACCTGGGCTAATATGTATTTGTGGTAAAAAATAAAATGCATTTCTATCTGGCTGCTTTTATGTCGTCGTTGTCCCCCCTCCAATAATTTGAAGTAACAAGTAACTAATGTGCATAAAGAAATGGTCTGGTGTAGGGTGAGGAATACAGGGAACTGAATGCGGAATATCAGAGTATCATCTTCTTGGGAACAAAAGTAGGTTTGAGTCTTGGGGTGGCAGATAGGTGTCTGGAGAAGCAGTCCCAGAAATGCGAGTAGGTACTTACACATTATTCAAGCTGTTGGTTGCTGAGAGGGTAAGGCTAAGCATGCATTGGCGTTGTTTGCGATTATGCTACTTATATTGTCTCTGAGTGTCCATTATTAATCAGTAATGATTGCATATGAAAATGAAGACATTAGGGATCATTTGCACAAATTAGAAGATTTGTGCTTTCATTGGTTATTAAAGGGGTTGTAAAGGTAAAAAATAATTCCCTAAATAGCGTCCTTTACCTTAGTGCAGTCCTTCTTCGCTTACCTCACCCTTCCATTTTGCTTTTAAATGTCCTTATTTCTTCTGAGAAATCCTCACTTCCTGTTCTTCCCTCTGTAACTCCACACCGTAATGCGAGACTTTCTCCCTGGTGTGGAGAAAGCCTCTTAAAGGGGGGAGGGGGCGAGCAGGAGTGTCGGGACTCCCACTGACATACAGCTCCTTTCTCTATCTGCAAAGTAGAGAGTGTCCTGACACTCCTGCTCACACCAGGGAGAAAGCCGCGCATTACGGTGTGTAGTTAGACAGAAGAACAGGAAGTGAGGATTTCTCAGAAGAAACATTTAATAGCAAAATCGAAGGATGAGGTAAGTGAAGGAGGACTGCACTAAGGTAAAGGAAACTATTTAGGGAAAAACTGTTTTATCTTTACAACCTCTTTAACCCCTTTAATAGCCAACACATGCTACAAAAATTGCTTGCAAAAATCAACCACCTCTTAAGCGTACTTGCACACAGTACTGATGTTTGAACATCAGTATTCATGCCCTAAATTCCAGGTGTCTTTTTTGCGTGTATTTGCGTGTGGAATGCCGCATATACATGCAAAGTGAATTCTACCTTCCAGAATGCAATATTTTATTGAGGGGTATATTGTACACACATATTTGCGCGTATACACCCATAAAATACTGACCAGTGTTTCATCAGATTTGGCGACCCGTCAGAATATGTAACGGAAGTGACGTTCCGTCGCTGCCATTTTGCTACACCCAACACTTCTCCATAGTAAGGATACACCAAGAAGAGGGTAAGCGGACATCTTGTTACACCCTACGGAGTTTGGCATTTCAAAGTTATTTTTAATTCAATCTTATTTTATTAGAGAAGAAAAGAGAAGCAGAAAGACAAATATCATCTCAAACATTACAAACAGCACAGTCGAATACATCAACAATAGGTACCGTGCATGACAGAACATAAACATGTCTATGTTACATATAAATGAGAGAAAAAGCACGAGTACAAGGACCACCATAAGGCCGTTAGTGTTAGCATTCCCTGTAGACAAAAAGTGCTGCCACACATACGGTGTAGTATATGGGAGTGCATATTAAGTTGTATGGGGAAGAAAAATTAGAAAAATAAAAATTAAAGAATAACGTATGGGGTCAGAAAGCGAATCGGTAACATTCGGCAGGATAAAGACATGTATGTGGACTAATGGATTCCTAGGAATGTAATCAGACAACGAGAAAAAGAAAAGAAGCAGAGGCAGAAAAAAAGGGGGGGAGATAATGGGGTAAGAATTGGGGGTCAAGTATCAAGTATCACTCCATCATGGCACCAGGGCGACATCATCCAGGCCACCTCCAGCCCATGAAATAAACTCAGAAGAGTATCGGAACATAGACCATGAAGTCCAGGTGAGAGAGAATTGTTCGCTTTTATCGCACTCTTCCGCCAACAGACGTTCAAGGTCCCTTATGCGGTCCACCTCAACAGCCCAGTCCCCAAGGGATGGCGTAGCCGCCGATCTCCAGTGACGGGGGATCACCACCCTGGCCGCGGCCAGAAAGTGTCGTAACACATCATTTTTAACGGACTTGAACGAGCCAGGGAGTATAGATAAGAGAGCCACCTCAGGGGAGGGGTGGATTGTGGTCGCCATCAGTTTGCAGTGTAGCTTGAAAATCCGTTGCCAAAATGCCTGGATAGTCAAAGTTATTTTTAACAGTAAACGGAGCATACAGTATATGGTGAAATACATTGTTTAGAAATCCATCGGACTGTTTACATGTTGAATTATAAAAGCAATGGTGTTCTGTCATATTACCAAACCTGTGAGATCAGCAAGTTTTAAAATTCAACATCTAAACAGTCCGTTGGTTTTCTAAATCCTGTATTTCACCTTATAAGCTCATTTACTGTTTAAAATAAGTGTGAAATGCAAAACCCTGATGGGTGTAACAGGATGTTGACTTGTCCCCTTCTCTGTGTATACTTACTGTGGAGGAGTACGGGGTGTGGCAAGATGGCGGCAACAGAATGTCACTTCCGTTACATATTCTGATGGGTCGCCTAATTTGACGAAACACCTGCAACTAAAATTTCTGTATTTTATTGATTTTATTTACGTGTTGTTGGTTTTTAAACAGCTAAATTACCTTTAGTCAATCAGCCTCATTTTTTTTCCCTACAAAATGATTCCATTATCAGAGATTTTAATGTCTTTATAGCTTTCATAACCCCAACGAGGTCTCTCTAGGCTGCACTAAATTCTCTCCATCAGCAGAGTACAGTTCCTGCATTATTTTTTCATGAAGAAAGCAATCCCACTTGTTTGGTGTAACCTGACAATATGAACAAGCTTTACATATTGACTGTAGTAGCGAGCAGCAAAAATCAATCAGCAACACTCAGGCCTCTAAAATAAACATGACCCAGACCCAGACTCGGCCTTTTTATAGGTAAGAGGGAATGTGCTGATATCTTGTTCTTGAGTTCTGATCTCAGTTTTTCCTTTTGTTAAACTGCTAAAATAAATACCATCCAACCTTTCACATCAACCCCTATCTCCAATCCATGCAAATCTTGTCATAACATAAATTATTACAGATCTTGTGTGGGTAGGTGTAAGCTATTACTACTGACTACAACGATACTGATCCAAAATGTAATTCTTTATATAGCTGTAGGGTTTCCCCCTCAGGAGCTGCTGTAACTGTTCCCAGGTTCTTTCCTGATCACTGCAGACAGCCAGGCACACAGCAGCATCTCATCCACACAGGCTCAGTAAACAGTCCAGGGGTATCTTTTTTTCAAAGTTTATTATCAGTAACCATGAACTTGGGAGGTCAGAAGGTTGTGAGATACTCCAAAACACTCCCTTTTTAAGCAGTAGCAATACTGTACCCACCCCAGCTGTGGACCAGGAGAATTGCTGAATAGGCTTCAGCAGAAAGTGGTCTAGTTTCTGGCAGCTGCAGGACCATTGGATTTTGGCTTTACTCACGGATACTGACCATCATCAGTTCAGAGATGTGACCTCCAGCAGAGTTGCTCAGCTTCTATCCCAGAAGGGGGAGGGAGCCCAAAGGCAAGCAGCCGCCCTTCTGTTGAGCTCCTGGATCCATCCCCATAGGGTAGAAGAGAACAGACTCTATAGGTTTCCAGCCTATCTAACAGTAACCCAGCCACCATCTGGGCACACCTCCCAGGGTGTGTTCACACGTCCAATATTCAGGCCAGGAATTTGAATCCTCCTGCCCTAAGCTCCAAAAGCTTCTTCCAGAGAGAGGAGATGTAATCAAATCTAATCCCAGCCTGTAAAACCCCCAAACAGTCTGTACTAAACAATTTCTTCTTCCGTGTCTACAGCAGAAGTTAACCTACATTTACCTAACAACCTAAATGTGAGGGTGTTACATAGATGATATGTCTGTTCATAGTACCAGGTCTCTCGCAGTAGATAGCGCAGACACATGCCTTATAGTACTGCTCTCGTCTGTACAGGAGGTAGAGGTCATGCTGAAAGAGTGTTCTGAGCCCTGAGCTCAGATAAGAGATAGGGTGACCTTACAGCCTGACACTTGCTGATGTTGGCCATACACGGTTTGAATCTCAGCGGGTTCAGCAGTAACGTGCTGAGATTCAAACCTTGTATTGGAAAAGTCAATCATCTTGGGTACAACCAGCCTGTCGGATTTATTGCTTTTAGCTGTTACTATATTTTTTATATTTTATTTTTATGTAAATTTTCATTTTGTGTTGTCTCCCATGCTAAATATGCGTGTAGTAGGTACTCCTGCGCTGTCACTTTAAATAGGATGTAATGTGGTAGGGTGGTTAACTGTTGAAGGCATCGATTTGTTTATCTGTGGCTAATGTGGTGCATAACTCAATTAAATATTGGTATACAAGCAGCACCAATATTTCATTGTGTCTCCCATGCTTAGCCTTTAAAGTCTGGTTATTTAGGCGGGTTCTGGTGTAGCTGGTCCCGCAACATTTTTCATCCTCTGGTTCGGATGTAGCTTCTAGCCAAAATGTATTTCCTATAGCCGCTAGCTATAATCGGTGTGTTCTCCTGGCTGGGATGGCTCCCCCCACCCCAGCTATAAGAACACAATGGCAAAGAGGGATCACCCCATCAACACTGACCAATTTTCTTTCCTGCAGCCATTGGAAAAATCGCTCCATCTAAGACCCGCCTTAGACAGGAATGGAATACAAGTAAGTAGTCAAAAAAACAAATCAATTTTGAGAGATAAGGCTGACAATTTATAACAATTCAAGGGTAAAGATTCTTACAAATGCTCATTGGTTACCGGTTTGGTGCATCAAAAAAATTAAATAAACATGGAATCTACTTGCCATTTGCAACAATCTTTTATTTCATACTATTTTTTTTAATTGTTATTCAACTTCTTTGTGCAACTATTGTTGAACTACAAGTTCCACAGCTTCCTGCTTAACAGGGTATTTTATTTAAAATCATAGTAAGAACCAAGTCTTTTCTTTATACCAACTGGTGATGTTTATTCTTGCTTGAACCCAAAACCACTTTGTGTGTGAAATTGCACACACTGGAACAGGACATAATTATTGTGCCAATGACCTCGGGGAGATGGAACAGAACGATTAAAAAAAGTAAAACCATCCTTGAAGTGGGCGAAAAAGAAACTTCTCTGGAGGTTTGTCAATGGAAATGTCTGTCATATGTCAAGCAGAACCTTGCAATCCCCTCTTTTCAAAGTGGCTCATTGTCCTTGACCATGCCTATGTGGCTGGAGATGACCTTTCAGCTCACTCCATATTTATGAGGGCTTTGGCGAGCCCAGTTGCCACGGGAACGTTAGGCTTTTAGAAAATATTTTGGAATATTTACGCTTACAAGGAATATTTATCTCAGCTATCGTTAGCGAGTTTCTGTTATTCCTTCGAACTCGCTACCTTGTTAAATATGATAGAAACTGAACATTCTTTCCTTCAGCAAGTCTACAGATATAATTATATGGCTTGTGGTTGCAATGAAATCCTAAAAATATAGCAACTGTTTGTGGAAGAAGAAAATGTTATTGGTTATGGGACTCATTGGCGTAAACAGTTGGACTTTTATGGAAGAACTTTGTATGTCTACCCCTACTTTTCTCAGTTTTATACTGGGGCAGGTATAAAGGAAATAACACTTGCTTTCCTAACTGATCTTCCTCAACTCAAATCCAGCCAAAAAAGTGTTTTCTAGTTTTGTATAGGTTTTTTTATTTTTTATCTGTGACTTCATTGCAGAACATTTTCCCCACTTACTGTCCATGTGAAACTCCCACAAGAAATGTGACATACAGATGTGACCAGGACAGGAAGGCACAGACAGCAATAAAAACATTGTTGGAAAAAATAATTCTACTTCAATATAAATGTGTCCTTGTGTCCCCATTGGAGAGAATTATTTCTTAGATAATTTCCTGTTCTTACAAGGCATAAAAGCTCAACATTTTGGGTTTTAACCAGTTGCCCATGACTAGGCCATTTTTTGATATTCAGCACTGTGTTACTTTAACTGGCAATTGCCTGGTCATGCAACACTATACGCAAATTAAATTCATATACTGTATTTATTGGCATATAACGCTCACTTTTTTACGGTGCCAATCTGCTGAGCGCGCTGAAACAGGGCAAAATTAAACACGTGCCATGCATGGCACACATCCTGAACAAATACCCTGAGTTCCAGGACGTCTTGCGGCAGGCCAGGAAAATTTCGTCCCATTTCAGAAGATCTTACACGGCCATGGCTCACCTTGCTGACATTCAGCAGCGACACAACTTGCCCGTCAGACGTCTTATTTGTGACTGCCCGACACTCAACATTGTATATGCTTGATAGGCTGCTCCAGCAGAAACATGCAGTTAACAACTACCTGTACGAACTCTGCGGCAGGACTGATTCTGGGGAGCTTGGTTTTTTTTTCACCGCGCAAGTGGCTGCTCATGCGCGACTCATGCAGACTTCTGCGGCCATTTGATGAGATCACCAAACTGGTCAGTTGCAGCCAGGGCGCCATCAGTGACATCGTACCTTACGCCCTTCTTTCTGGAGCGTCCATTGCGTTGTGTCATTGATCAAGCTGATGAGGAAGTCGCAATGCTGGACGAATTCCCAGGAGGGGCTACTCCATCTGAGACAAGTCAACAATGGGAGTCTGAAGAGGAGTCAGAGGAGGATGGTGCCAGGGCGGAGGAGGAGGAGCAAGAAGAGCATGCTTTAAACCTTTCTGGGGATCCCTGGTGTTGTCCGTGAATGGGGGGAGGAGAACGGAACGACATTACCCTGGATGATGAGCAGGAGCCAGGCCAGTACAGCGCTTCCAGTGAAAATGGGGGCCTTTATGCTCCAGTGTTTTTTATGAGGGACCCCCGTATAAAAAGCATAAAGGGCACCGACCAGTACTGGGTGGCAACGTACTTAGACCCCTGGTACAAACAAAAAATGGCGGAAATGTTACCACCATCACAGAGGGCTATCAGAATGCAGCACTTCCAGGCCTTGCTTCGAGAAATGCTGCATTCTGCTTTTGCGTCCGCTGGCAGAGGAATTTCCACTCACAGAGAAACAGTTTCGGGTACCAATCCAACAGCGCCTGCAGGAAGAGGGCGGTTTGAAGATGTCTTAGTCACTAATGATATGAGATCATTCTTTCAACTGACCCATTGACAGCTGTCCTCCGGATCCAGCATCAGGGAACGCCTAGACCGACAGGTGTCTGACTACATCAGGTTAATGGCCGATGTGGACGCAACTGAGAAGTGATGAACCCCTGGGTGGTCAGGCTTGACCTCTGGCCAGAGCTTGCACAATTTGCAATGGAACTGTTGGCTTGCCCCTTGTCCAGTGTCCTGTCCGAACGGACGTTCAGCGCAGCAGGGGGTGTCGTGACCGATAAGCGCACTCACCTAGCTCACAAAAGTGTTGACTACCTCACATTTATAAAAATAAATGAATTATGGATCTCGGAGGAATTCATGTGACCAGTAGACCATGGGGCTGATTTACCAAGCCTGTGCGCCATGACTCATGGTGCACAAGCAGGAGTAAACCTGTTTTTGACATTTACAAAAGAAACACGCTGCCAGTGCAGCGTGTTTCCTCATTTACTAAAGTGCCTAATGCGCCCAGGAGAGGGCACACAGCACGCCAGTACAGAGCTGGCGTGCGGCATTTAGTAATGTAAACATCGGGGATTCGGGCGGGAGTTTATGAGGGGAGGGAGGGGGGTGATAGAGGGGAAGTGAGGTGACATGTGTTTGAACGTGTGTGGCGGGCCGAATTGAAAGTGAAAGTGAAATCGGGGCTTTGCGTGCGCCTCTTCAGTACGCCGGGAAATTCTTGGTAAATACCAAGGGGCGTAGCAGTGTTTGCACTGCGTGAAGCGACGCACGGGAAGCTCCGAGGTGTTCTCGGGCTGCGCTGACACTGAAGGGGAACTCCGCGCCAAATTTGAAACCGGCGCGGCTTCCCCCCCAGGGGCACAATAGGCTCTTCGGCTTGGTCCGGAACGTGAGGGGTTAACCCACGCCAAAATTGGCGTGGGGTTCCCCCCCAGATCCGTACCAAGCCCTCATCCCAAGCATGCAGTCTGGCCGGACAGGAATGGGGGTGGGGACGAGCGAGCGCCCCCCCCCCTCCTGAGCCGTACCAGACCACATGCCCTCGACATGGGGGAGTGTGTGCTTTGAGGGAGGGGGGCACTGCCCCCCCACCCCAAAGCACTCTTGTCCCCATGTCGATAGGGACAAGAGCCTCTTCCCGACAACCCTGGCCATTGGTTGTCGGGGTATGCGGGCGGGAGCCAATCAGAATCTGAGAGCCACTTTAATAAGGCGGCCCCCAGATTCTGGCCCCCCACCCTATGTGAATGAGTATGGGGTACATGGTACCCCTACCCATTCACCTGGTGGGAAAAGTGTTAACACAAATAAACCACACAAGAATAAAATAATTTATTAGCCAGCTCCGGGGGTCTTCCGCCAACCCACCCCGGTCTTCGCCGCCGCTGTCTTCCGCCGCGGCCCCCTTCACCACGAAGCTCCGTGCTTGTTTGATGAGGGCAGCGGGCTTCGACGTTTTCTCCAGGGGGAGGGTCGCACATCTCACCCCGGTTTTCTAGGCGTCTTCCGCCGCGGCCCCCTTCACCATGAAGCTTCCTGCCTATGGGGGAGTGCCGCGAGCTTCGTAGTTTTCTGCCGGGGGGGGGCTCTCGATAGCCTCTTCTGCCTGGCTCTTCCGCGGGGGCCAGGGCTTCTCGTCGCTGTGTCGCCGTCTTCTGCCGCTGCCCCCTTCACCACGAAGCTCCGTGCTTGTTTGATGAGGGCAGCGGGCTTCCGACGTCTTCGACCGGAGCGAGGGTCGTACATCCCACTCCGGATTTCTTCCCCGGCTTCTGCCTGGCTCCTCCTGGGGCCAGGGCTTCTCGTCACTGTCTTCCGCCGCGGGGTGACACTCGCGGGCTTCTTCTTCCATTCGATGTTGACACGGTGAGGTCCGGCGCTGAAATGCCTTCTGAGCGGCGGGCAGGGACTTATATTGGCATAGGGCGTGGGCGTGGTTATGCCAACATGTGACCTTAACCCATGTGACAGTGATGTGATGTGACATCACTGTCACATGGGTTAAGGTCACATGTTGGCATAACCACGCCCACGCCCTATGCCAATATAAGTCCCTGCCCGCCGCTCAGAAGGCATTTCAGCGCCGGACCTCGCCGTGTCAACATCGAATGGAAGAAGAAGCCCGCGAGTGTCACCCCGCGGCGGAAGACAGCGACGAGAAGCCCCAGGAGGAGCCAGGCAGAAGCCGGCGAAGAAATCCGGAGTGGGATGTACGACCCTCGCTCCGGGTCGAAGACGTCGGAAGCCCGCTGCCCTCATCAAACAAGCACGGAGCTTCGTGGTGAAGGGGGCAGCGGCAGAAGACAGCGACGAGAAGCCCGCCACGTCCAAGTCCTGGATGGGATGTGCGACCCTCGTCCAGGCAGAAGAAATCGAAGGGGGCGGCGGCGGAAGAAGGCCTGGCCCCCGCGGGTGGTGCCCCGCGGCGGAAGACAGCCACAAGAAGCCCGGAGAGTGGCGCCCTCCGGCGGAAGACGGCGAAAGAAGCCCTGGCCTCGGGAGGAGCCAGGCAGAAGCGGAGGAGCCCGAGGTGGGGCGACACCCCCGTTGTTCTCCGCTGTTTTCGGCCGGCCCCCCCTGGATGTAAAGGAGCTTAATTTTGGGGTGGGGGCCCAGTCGAGCATGGCGGAGAGCATGGGTGGGTGTTTCCCCCCCCCCCCGGCAGAAAACGGCTAGAAGACCGAGGAGTGGCGACGCCCCCGTTGTTCTCCGCCATTTCCGCCGGCCCCCCCCGGATGTGAAAGAGCTTAATTTGGGGTAGGGGGCCTGGCCGAACATGGCGGAGAGCATCGGTGGGTGTCTCTCTCCCCGGCGGAAGGCGGCGGCGAAGACCGGGGGGTGGGTAGGTGTACCCCCCCGGCGGAAGGCGGCGGCGAAGACCGGGGGGGGGGGGGTAGGTGTACCCCCCCGGCGGAAGGCGGCGGCGAAGACCGGGGGGGTAGGTGTACCCCCCCGGCGGAAGGCGGCGGCGAAGACCGGGGGGGGGTAGGTGTACCCCCCCGGCAGAAGGCGAAGACCGAGGAGGGGTAATTTTTTTATTTATAAAACTACGACCAAAAGGTTAACAAATATATAAAATAAACAAAATAACTAAATAAACCAAATAACACAAAAACAAACAACAAAACACAAACCATCAAATCACCGACCTCCACCCACCAAGAAATAACTATAAAGAAAAATAAATAAATAAATAAATAAATAATTAAAAAAAAAAAAAAATAGCACCAGAACAGGTATTTACAACAGGCTCACTGGTACAAGAGAAAGTCTTTATAGTCCATCAGAAAAGCTTGCCCAGATCATTGCCAAAAAAAAAAAAAAAAAACCACTTAAAACGGCTCACTGGTACAGTAGGGAGATATTAAAGTCCATAGAAACCACTACTGTCCAGATCATCGCCAACCCACAACACACCCCACCATCACAACAACAAATACCTACAACCCACGTATGAGCAAGAACATGATAGTCAGACATGTCTGTAGCCTTATTTCAAAAAAAAATACCATAAACAAAATCTAAGGGGGTGAAAAAGGATAGATGCCCCTACCCATGGAGAGGGGCAGAGCCGTGACCTAAGGGGGCTGGAAGAGGAACCCCCTCCATAAATGGGCACACCTCTCAGGCCCGACCCTGCTCCTTTCCAGATCCCGCACCTTCACCAACTCCCGAAAGATACCGCCCACCACCTCATGCACAGGCAGGATTTTGTCCCTAGTGGACACCAAACACCGAGCGTGCCAAGTGTAATAAAGCACAACTAGGCTGACTAAATAAAGTGACGATAACTCAAATCCCCTGCGGACCCCAAAATCACCATACACTCGCTCAGCATAGGTCAGGGCCGGAAGGCGGGGGTAGCCAATGGCACCCCCTACCTTCGTAAGAACCTCCATGTTGAAGGGACATTGGACCAGAAAATGGTCCATGGTCTCCAATGTCCCACCACATTCCTGACGGGGGCAGTCCCTGTCCCCCAGGTTCCTGTATTTGAGATTCGCACGGACATAGAGTCGTCCATGGAACGACCTCCATGCGAGATCCCAAAACTTACTTGGAATTCTAGAAGAATTCAAGAGGGCTAGCCCCTCCGTGAGGACCCTCTCAGGGCAGTCCCTCAAAGACAGGGGCTTCAAAATGTCCGAGGCCATGACCCTCAGGTACAGCTCCCGCCGACCCAAAGAGCCCACCTCCAGGGCAGTTATCCGCCACTGCCTCAGTACCTTTAATGCCAGGGGGACATAGGAAGGGAGATACCCATGCGATCTCCTCAGATCGCCGGGCCTCCCCCCCTCCCCCCACTGCCTCAAGAACAGCAAGAGCCAGTCCTTGCATGAACACTCCCACCAGGAAGGCTCGTCCACAAATATGGACTGCAAATTGTATTTAACAAAGATGGTGACAAAGAACACCACCGGGTTGACCATGTCCAACCCACCTTGCCGTCGCTGGCGGTATGTGACCTCCCTCTTGATCAGGTTCAGTCTGCTTCCCCACAACAGCAGGAAGAACAGACCATAGACCCGAGCATAGAGAGATGCTGGCAAAAGACACACATAGCTTACAAAGAGAAACTCAGGCAATAAGTACGTCTTGACCAAGCTTACCCTTTCCCTCAGGGAAAGTTTCCAACCTTTCCAGGCCTTCACCTTCCGAGTGGCACTCACCAGCCTGCGCTCCCAGTTTAGCTTGGGATAATCACCCGGGCCGAAATGAATGCCAAGAACTCGAATCTCTGGTACGGGCGTGGGGAACACGTCCGGAAGGGGGAACTGCTCCCCCTCCTTCCCCAACCAGAAAACTTCACTCTTGTCCCAATTGACCAGCGAGCCTGACGCCTCAGAGTAGCACCCGATCTGGGACTCCACATAATGGGCCTCCTCACGACCAGATACCACCACCGAGACGTCGTCCGCATAGGCCACAACCCTCACCGCCGAAACCGGACCCCCGACAGGTCCCACCGGAACCCCCCCCAGACGCCCGCAGTCTAGCCTCCTTACGAAGGGGTCGACCGCAAAGATGTACAGGAGGGGGCTCAGCGGGCACCCCTGCCGGACGCCAGAGTCCACGGCAAAGGCCCGGCCCACCCAACCGTTGACAAGAGGGAAGCTCTCAGCTCCCCTATACAATACCTGCAGCCAATCAACGAATTGATCAGGCAGACCGTATCTCCTCAGAAGCAGCCAAAGGTACTCGTGGTTCACCCGATCAAACGCCTTAGCCTGATCCAATGCAAGCAGATACCGCTCGCTGCCATCAGCCCTGCACCTTTCCACAGCCTCCCGGACGCTCAGGACGGCACTAAAAGTGCCCCGGCCAGGAATTGTGCAGTGCTGAGAGGGAGACAGCATCCTGCCCGCCAAAGCAGACAGACGTGTAAACAAGATCTTTGCCAGTATCTTCCTATCTGTGGTAAGAAGGGCGATCGGACGCCAATTCTCCACCACAGACGGATCTTTCCCCTTTGACAGTAGGATCAGAGCTGACCTTCTCATTGAGGGAGGCAGCAGGCCATAGGCCAAACATTCACTAAACACGTCCCTCAGATGAGGAGCCAAGAGGCTCTTAAAGGTTTTGTAGAACTCGGCCGTGAGCCCATCGGGCCCAGGTGACTTTTTAGAAGCTAAAGAGCTAATAGCCTGCTCAACTTCAGCTACCGAGATCTCTTCTGTCAGAGAGTCAGGAAGGTCAGACCCCACTTCCAGCGGGGTCTCATCAAGGAATTCCCTGACTTTCTCCATGTCTAGAGGCCGCTTCTTCAGGAGGTCCGAAAAGTGGTCTCTGACGACACCCAGGATCCCCGATCTGGACCGGACCAGAGATCCTGAGGCATCCTTCAGGCCATGTACGACCTTCGACCTCGCCACCTCACCACAGCTCCTGTAGGGATCAGGAGAGATAAACTTCCCATAATCCCTCTCAAAAACCAGGGAGGCGAGACGGTCGTACTGACACTCCTTCATCTGCGCCTTCAGACCGGATATCTGTTCCTGAGAGCCCCCAGAGGACACCAGGCGGTCAAGCTGCCTGCGTAGTCTCTGGTAAGCCTGGTACTTGGAAGCTGCCCTGTACCCAGAGATTTCCCGGAAAAAGTCGCCAGACCTCTTTTTAACTACTTCCCACCACTCAAGGCGGGAGCAGTTGCCCTCAAGGAGCGAGGTCTGGCCCAGGAAGAAAACCTCATAGGCTTCCCTAACCTCAGGATCCTCCAGTAGCGACCCATTCAGGCGCCACAAACCCCTCCCTTTCTGAGGAGTGTCAGCGACATTCAGGGCCACAGATACCATACAGTGATCGGAGAACTCTACCGACTGCAGCTCAGGAGCCGAGCAGACAGAGTCCTCCTTTAAAAAAAACCTATCTAATCTACTCTTACTACTACCTCGGGAAAATGTGAAACCAGTGAGGTTGGGGAGGTGACGAACGTGCACATCCACCAACCTGGCCTCCCTCACTACGTTATTCAAAAAAATACTATCATATCCCAGAGGGTTGGCGGCACCTGCCCGGTCTTTGGGCCTAGTGATCATATTGAAATCGCCACCAAAAATCACCTGCTGGGACGTAAAAAGATAAGGCTTAACCGCCGTAAGGAGGCTCCTCCTCTCCCTCCTAGTTTGAGGCCCTTAAAAAGGACCGCAACCCCACTGCAGGGCTCGGCCGCAAGAGACCAGAGGGAGGGCCCACATCTCCACTCCCTCTTTGCTAGATGCATCTCTGCCACAGATGCCAGCCAGGTATCCTGCAAAAACAAAATGTCAGCTTCAACACGGCTGAGAAAATCGAAGGCCATAAAACGAGCTCCCGCAGAACGAATACTTGCGACATTAATGGTCGCAAGCCGTATTGGAGAGGGTACCGCCATCAGAATGATTGAAAGTGGTCATGTTCTCCTTCATACTACAAACACAAAAACACATTTACATATCTACACTTCCTCCTCCTCTGAGCCCGAGGAGGAGGAGAAGATACCAAACGGGTTCCCCAGGGACACCCCACTTCGTGCCCCTGGGGGAACCCCACCCTTCACTGGGGACTTCCCGCCCCCAGATCTGGCAGCCTTCCCCTTCTTCTTTTTGCGTCTCACCTGCTCCCACTCCTGCCACCTCTCCGAGATGACTACACCACCCCCCTCCTCGGACCCGCTGCTCGAGATTTCCCTCTTGGATGAGGCTCGAGCAGCTTCCATCTCCATGGCCACAGGGCCAGAGGAGACTCTGGGTCCAGAAGGGGGGGGAATGGAAGAGGCAGGAGGGGGGCCAGAGACAGGGGAGAGGACAGGGGGGGGACCAGACTTAGCTGGACGGGAAGAAGAAGGGGGAGGGGGGGGACGGGACTTGGGGGGGGGGGGACGAGGGGGGGGGGTACGAGGAGGGGAAGATGAGGGAGGAGGGCATGGGGAAACAGATGGAGGGCCAGGTGGAGGGGAGGGGCAATGGTGAGGAGGGGGAGAGGGAAGGGGGATGGGGATCGGCCCTGCAACATTAGGAGGGGAAGGCCCTGGCCCCGGACCCTCAGGCCCGGGACCCCCAGGCCTCCCCGACTCCTCCCCACCGGCTCCGCCCTCCGGAGGATCGGGAGCCTCCTGGCCAACCGAGCCCGTGTCCCCCGGGGGGGGAGCCCCACGCCCACGCCTGCTCCGCCTTCTTTGAGGCAATGGGCCTGTTGGTCCCTCCGGAGTAGTACTAGGGGCTCCAGGATCCCCACCCCCCCGGCCATCACTCGCCGGGGGGGCTTCGGCCGCTCCCGGCCCGGGAGGTCCCCCCCCTGAGGAAGAACCCCGATATGCTTTGGGACACCTGCTAAATGGGTGCCCCATCTCACCACACAAGTTGCAGCATATCTTCCCACATGACTCGGACTGGTGGCCAAACTCGTGGCACCGGCCACATCTGACCACCGTGCAGTCCGAGCTCATGTGGGTCGGGCTGCCGCACTTGAAGCAACGACGGGGCTGTCCCGGGTAGAACGCCAGGATCCGGTCTCTGCCTAGAAAGGCGCTGCCAGGGAGGTGGGCAACACTGTTGCCCTCCCTCTTGAGCCGGATCCTGGTCAACCAAGCCCCGGTCCAGACCCCGCGCTCATCAAGGTTCTTCCTCAGGGGGGTCTGCAACTGCCCGTACCTCCCGAGCCAGGTGGCAATGTCCTCCGGAGGGAGCGACTCATTCCTCACCAGGATGGTGATGTTCTTAACCTCCTCCTGCCTGGAGATGGAAATGAGCCTGTACCTCTTCCAAGGGTCAACGCCCCTCACCAACCCAAAGCTGGTGATAAAGCGTTCCATACACACGGGAGTGACAAAACTTATATCAAACTCCCGTGTGTTGGTGGGATGGATGACAGCAAAAAGGTCATCCACCCCAAAACCCAAGGAGAGTACCAGGCCCACCACCTCACCTCGAGCGGGGCAGGGGTCCGGACCCTCGTACCGAAGCTGGACAACATTCCTACGCCTCCTCTCTGGACCGCCTGTACCCCTCGTCCACGCCGACCCCTGCGTCCTCTCCTGGTCAGCAGGGGGGGCGCGGAAATTCTGGGCGCCAAACCGGCTGTACAGGTGGTCCAGAGGGGCACGAGAGCCCAACACCTGGGCGAAAGAGCGACCCCCCTTTAGGGCAGACAATAAGTTGGCCTCCGGAGACCCCCGAAAGATGTTCTCCGGAAGTGGGGCACCCCCCTCAGCACCCCCAGAAGTGGGGGGGGACGGGGGGGCCCCCATCCCTGCCGGTGGTGTTGCACCCACCCCCGCTGATATACCCTGACCACCCTGACCCACCACCTTTGGCCTGACTACAGGCTCCCCCCCCCCCGGGACCACAGCAGAGGGGGGTACCACCCCCACCAAACTCCCCCACCCAGACCCCTCCGCGATCTCACCAGCCCCTTGGGACTCAACCTGTACTGGGGGGATGCCCCCCTGGGACCCCTCCAACTGCCGGATAAAGTCATAGGCTACACAGTCCACCGGGAGGGGTCCCACCTGACATTCCCCCCACCCCGCCTGTGCTGCAGGGAGCCCCTCGGGGCCTGTGGCTATGTTCATGGGGACCTGGGGGGTAGGCAACATACCGTCCATTATACCGTCCATTCTATTGTCCATTACACCCGATCTCTCATCCCCCGGGTCCTCCAAGCCGGTGACACTGGCTGCAAACTCGCGGGGGGGCACTTCCGGTCCGCGGGGGGTACTTCCGGTCCGCGGGGGGTCACTTCCGGTCCGCGGGGGCACTTCCGGTCCGCGGGGGGGTCACTTCCGGTTCGCGGGGGGGCACTTCTGGGTCCCTGATGCTGGCCTCAGCTGCTTCTCCCCCAGCAGCCGGCGCCATCTTGGCCACACTGCAAACAAGTATTTTTCCTGCTGCTGTCTGAACTTCTACTTCACCGCCATGCACCTGCCTCTCACCCGATGGCTCACTAGCCGCAGGAGCAGTCACTGGCGCTGCACTTACCAGGTCCTCCCGCTCTACTGCAGGCTGGGGGGTCCTGGAGACAGGCACACAGCGGGCTTCCACAGCAGCAGCAGCAGCAGCAGCAGCGTGACCATCCTGAGGGAGCCTGGGCATGCTGACCTGTAGACGCCGGGGGGGTACCTCCGGCGGCGCTTGGGCCCTGCGACCTCCTGGATCACTGGACTCCCCCGACCTGGCCAACCCCCCAGTCCCTTTCACGGACCGAGGGATTGACTCCCGGGAGCCCTCCCCAGGTTTTATGGCCATGCTGGGCCCTGCACCACCGGAACTCCCACCCCTACTACACCCAGGCTCTCCTGACTTCCCGGCTGCTTGGGGGGTTGGGACTCTGATCGCCCGCTTTTCCTCCTCGCCGCCTGGGTTCCTTCCCGGCTTGCCTGCTGGAGGGTCTTCCTGAGCTCCTCTAAGAAGCTCACCTCCCCAGCCCCACGTTCAAAAAACCCCCCTAAATATTCCCAGATTTCTTTAACTTCCAGGTTTAGGGTGTTGATGGCCCCCCTAAACTCCGACCTCCTAGTACTGGTACACCTGTCCCTCTTGTCCCTCAGGCCTGCGAGAGATGTCATTTTTTCCACGCAGGCCTGGGATATCTTCACCAGCAGGGATTTGATCTTCTCCCGCCTCTTCCTAGCTTTAGCCTCCGTCTCACCTGGCTGGGGAGCGGTCCAATCTGTGAGTCCTTCTTGGGTCCCTAGGAAGAGACGGTCCTCCCTGCTGATGGTGGTGGTGGTCTGGCTGGAGGGCAGGTGCTGCTGGTTCCTCCGGAGGCCGGATGCTGGTCCTTCCCCTGGGCTGAGGGAGGCCATCCCTCTTCCGGGGGCTGGGGCTGGAGGCTGGTCTTGGTGGCTGGAAGCACTGGAACTCAGGAGCTCAGGAAAAAGGTCTTCACTCCTCTCCAGCAGGATGCAAACTGAAGGGAGTGGGAGGAGCTGGAACTACTGCCAGTGGGAGGAGCTGCACTGAGACCGAGGAGGGGTTTCGCCCCCGTTGTTCTCCGCCATTTCCGCCACCCCCCCCCCCCCGGATGTGAAAGAGCTTAATTTGGGGTAGGGGGCCTGGCCGAATATGGCCGAGAGCATCGGTGGGTGTCCCCCCCCCGGCGGAAGGCGGCGGCGAAGACCGGTGCAGGGCTGGAGTCCCCCCGGGAGAGAACGTCTGGAAGACCGAGGGGCTCCGCCCCCCGTTGTTCTCTGCTTTTTTCGGCCGGCCCCCCCCGGATGGAAAAGAGCTTATTTTGGGGTGGGGGCAGTGTCCCCCTCCCCCACAGCACACACTCCCCCATGTCGAGGGCATGTGGCCTGGTATGGCTCAGGAGGGGGGGGGCGCTCGCTCGTCCCCACCCCCATTCCTGTCCGGCCAGACTGCATGCCTGAGAGAAGGGTTTGGTCTGGATCTGAGGGGGAACCCCACGCCGTTTTTGGTGTGGGTTTAACCCCTTATGTTCCAGATCAAATCTAAGAGCCTGTTGTGCACCTGAAGGGGGACCCCCACGCCGTTTTTTTGTTAAATTTGGGGTGGAGTTCCCCTTTATCCCGGTCCTGTCAGGGGGGGGGGGGAATGCCTGCTCGTCTGTCCCTACAATGTATTAACAGCGATCTGTCATTTCCCCTACACAGTCCCACCCCCTTTACAGTTAGAACACACCCAGGTAACATAATCAACCCCTTCCGCGCCCCTAGTGTTAACCCCTTCCCTGCCAGTGTCATTTTTTGAGTAAGCAATGCATTTCTATACCATTGCTCGCTAGAAAAATGGCAAATCTCACAAAAATGTGTCCGCCAAAATGTCGCAGTAGCCAGAAAAATCAATGATAGCCACCATTACTAGTAAAACAAAAAATTATTCCTAAAAAACCCATAAGACCAACCCCTACTTATAACTTTTGCCCAAACCAATCAAACGCTTATTGTGATTTTTTGGAAACAAAAATATGTCGAAGAATACTTATCGGCCTAAACTGAGGGCAAACATTTTTTGAATATATTTTGGGGGAGATTTATTATAGCAAACAGTAAAAAAGATGTCTTTTTATTTACCAAATTGTCGCTATATTTTTGGTTCAAGCAAAAATAAGAAAAAACGCAGAGGTGATCAAATACCACCCAAAAAAATAAATTAAACATTTTTTGGGGGGGGGAAATGAGGACGCCAAATTTGTTTGGGGGCCACGTCGCACAACCACGCAATTGTCAGTCAAAATGACGCAGTGTTGAAATGCAAAAACTGGCCCCGTCAGTGACCAGTAATATGCTCTGGGGCTCAAGTGGTTACAAATTAAGAATACACTAAAGTTAGCCCAATTTATGGCCATAATGTGAAAGATGATGTTACACCGAGTAAATAGATACCCAACATGTTACACTTTAATATTGCACACACTCATGGAATGGGGCCAAACTTCAGTACTTGAAAATACCCATAGGCAACGCTTTTTTATGTGTTTCAGGTTACCAGTTTAGATTTACAGAGGAGGTCTAGTGCTAAAAGTATTGCTCTCGCTCTAACGTACGCTATGATACCTCACATGTGGGGTTTGAACGGGGGTTCAATATGTGGGCGGGACTTACACATTTAAGGCCCGCCCACATATGGAAACATCCTTCAAACCACACATGTGAGGTATCATAGCGTGCGTAAGAGCAAGAGGAATATTTTTAGCACTAGACCTCATCTGTAAATCTAAACTGGTAACCGGAAACAAAAAAAATGCTGCTTGTTCGCGTCTGACTGCGAGCTACTAGGGACAGGGGCGTTTAAATTATTTTTATTTATGTTTGTTACGTAAAAATTCTATAAGACCTCACGTTCAGCTTGTAAAGCATCAGTTCAGGGGGACCAAAAAAAAATTAAACACCTCTAATGCTTTCATCCGCCATTGCAGATTTGATTCTGGTACTGCATTTCGAGTGAACTGGGCATGCTCGAACACTTAGAAAAAGAAGCTGGTTGTCTGAGCCTGAAAATGACTTGCATCTTTCTGAGCATGCTCAGAAAGCTGTTTTTTTGGCTTAGTAATTTAAGGACATCCTTAACAGGTGTAAGCCGTTACAAGTGCACACAAACTAGAGGCTGACATTTCTTCATGTGTTTCCAATTGGTTCATTAGCACACATGTTATAAAAAGCGTGGATACTGCACGTGTCAGCTGCCCCTCAGAGGGGGCAGATTTGCTGGCTGGAAGGAATGGCGGAGCGAAACAGAGATGTTTTGGAGCAAGTTTTGTATTTTTTGATGTTTTGTTTGCTGCCTAATTTTGCAAAATGTTTCTCAAGATGTTAATGACTAATGTTTTAATCCTGTGGGTCTATCCTGTTATTTCAAAAGCATGATTTATTTTCCAATGACTGTGAAATAAACGTTGGTCTTTTTTGTTTTTAGGTATTTTTATATATTTTTGGTGTGTTTATTTGTAATTTTTTGTTTTGCTTTCCTTGTTTTGTGGACCAATAAAATTACTTTCAAATTTTGAAGTTTGTTTTGTGATATTTTTTTCATGCTATGGATTTCAACCGCTGCAGCTGAAATAGTTTGGGCCTAAACCATGAAGTGTGATTTGTCTCTAAGCTCTTTCCTGGTGTGAATGCATGAAATGTTTAGTCACCAGAAAAGGAAGGACAAAGCGGTAAGTAATGTTTCCTAGAATTGATGTCCAGACTGACTTTTTAAAGCACATGTGCAAGATGTAGGAAAACCTGCAAACATGGCCTGTTTGGAGGGGGGGGGGGGGTGGTGTATTGGTGGACAGGCTTGAAGTGCTGATTTACAGCGCTGTGCTTGAAACTAGCACAAGACAATCCTATTCTAATTGTGGGTTGTTTGAGGGAAGCCAATTGAGTGTTAGAACCCCTGCTAGTGTTTTTAGGTTGGGCTTTGTGTCCCTTTTCCTAAAATTGGCTTCACTTCCTGTCACACAGCTGAACAGGAAGTGAGGTTAAAACCCTACCAATGGTCTTTTCTTCGGGGCACAGGTCAATCTAACTAGTGTCACCATTAAGCAAATTGCACTGCAGTGTACACCCCAAATGATTAGTTATTTTGGGGTTTAGTAAAGGCAAAGCCGCTCTGCAGTAGAAGCGTAGGCAATGAAAATCAGAAGGGAAGCACTGATGGTTTTTACTTCCAATCCTGCCAAGTTTTTATTTTTCTTCCTTGCTTGTCCACTTGTAGTGCAAAGTGGATTTGCCTTTAGTAAATGGACCCCAAAGTCCAAGATTCCTACTAATTTGGGGTGTACACAGCAAAATGCAATTTCCAAAATGGGAAACTATTTAGATTGATCTGTGTCCCCAACAAAACATTACTCAGGTGTTTCCCTCACTTCCTGTTTGGCTGTGTGGCAGGAAGTGAATGAATTAAGTAGAAAGTGACAACATTTGTGAGGTGTCTTTACCCTATCAGGGGTGCAGGCATCCCCAAAACAAACAAGAAAATTGTTGATTTAACATTGGGTGGTGTTTGTGGGGGTCCCTAACACACATTCATACATATTAGCAACGCTGGATCCTGGCCTATTGGCATGGTTATATTTTCTTAAGCCTCTCAATAAAATGATCTGAAATTTGGGGTTAAACTGGAACTATAATCATCACTTTTATTTTTTTGATTTCTTTCATTTTGGATAGAGTTGGGGGGGGGGGGGGTTAGAAGCTCTGTCAGTTTATTTTGTATTATCCCTGTCCGTTTGGGGAGATTGGCCTTCACTTCCTGCCCCATAGCCAAACAGGAAGTGATCGAAAAACTAGGCAAATTAAGGGCCCCCCCGGGTCCCCCCCCCCACAGAACTTGTGTGTGTCCCCTGAAAATTCCTGGGTGGGTCATAAAAAAACAGGGTGTGGCCTTGACAGGAAGGGTGGGTCATTTTTCTATTAGGGGGTGCCAAAATTTGGTCAGGCCTAGGGAAGCACAAAACCTAAATATCCTACTGCATATTAGGGCTTATTTAGACAGGATCCAATTTACAGCATGTTTTTAGATTGTGGGAGGAAACCCGCACAGGGAGAACATGCAAACTCCAGGCAGATAGTGTCACGGGCGGGATTCGAACCAGCAACCCTTTTGCTGCTAGGTGAACATGCTACACACTACACTACTGTGCTGAACGAACATGATCGCAGCTGAAAGCATGAGATGTTTTTTTTTTTTTTTTTTTACCAATTCCATGCTTTCCAGCCTGGAGGACAGATGTGGGGTCTAATTGACCCCGCCTTTCTCTATAAAGAGGACCTGTCACACACTAGTCCTATTACAAGGGATGTTTACATTCCTTGTAATAGGAAGAAAAGTGAAAAATAATACAAAAAAAGGGACAAACAAGTGCAAAAATGAAAATATTAAGTTAAAAAATAAAATAACAAAGGAATTTAAATGCTCCTGTCCCTAGTAGCTCGCACTCAGAAGCGAACACGCATGCAAGTCCCACCCACATATGTAAACATCCTTCAAACCCCACATGTGAGGTATCATAGCGTGCGTTAGAGTGAGAGCAATAATTTTAGCACTAGACCTCCTCTGTAACTCAAAAGTGGTAACCTGAGAAAAAAAGTCAAGCGTTGCCTATGGAGATTTTTAATAACGAAGTTTAGCGCCATTCCATGAGTGTGCGCAATATGAAAGCGTGACAAGTTAGGTATCTATTTACTCGGTGTAACATCATCTTTTACCTTATCCCTAAAAATTGGGCTAGCTTTACTGCTTTCTTATTTTGTCATTCATGAAACAGGTTTTTTTTTGAAAGCCAAAAAAAAAAAAAACGTTAGAAAAATTTTGGCGCAAATACTGTTGGAAATGTGTCCGAAAAAATGGCCGCCACTTTATTCCCTAGGGTGTTTGTTAATAAAATATATATAATGTTTGGGGGTCCTGAGTAATTTTCAAGGAAGAAAATATAATTGTTACATGAAGGAGAGAAGTGCCAGAATAGGCGCGGTATGGAAGTGGTTAAAGTGCAACAATAAAAGTGAAAAATTCCTTGAAATTTCGTACCATGGGGGGGGGGGGCAATTAGGGCAGCCATCAGGAATTATGGGGCCCCTTACACAGCTTCAGGCATGGGCCCCCTGGAGCAGAGAATAGGGGGGGGGTGCTGCCGCCTGATATTGAGAAGGGGGGGGGCTGTCGCAATTTGATAAGCGGGGGGTTCCTTTACTAAAAAATACATATAGAAAAATATATATGAAAAAGGGTGGTAGCCATCCGGGGGCCCTGGGGACCACTGGACCACTGGGCCCTTTAATAAAAATAAACCTCTGGGCCCTTTAATGAAAAATAAATTTAAATATCTATATATATATATATATATATATATATATATATATATAATAAAAAAGGGGGTTGCCTTGGGAGCTCTGGGCCCTTTAATAAAAAAAAAATACCAAAAATCTAAAAAAAAATAACATGGGGTGCGGTGGCTCAACGTGAATGGCACTGCGCTGACAAGCCGTTCACCTCTGCAGCCAAGGGTTCGGATCCCGGTCTCGGCTACATGTGAATTGAGTTTGGTGGTCTCAGCCCGGCTCCCGGTGGGTGTGCTATGCAAGGTACGCCTGTGCTTAGTACGCCCACCCCCCCCAAAAAAAAACACCACACTTGCACGCACACGAACGCACTTCGGCCATGAGGTCTCCTAAAATAAAGGGAGGCGAAGGACCTACAGGGCTGGCTGGGTGGGCTACACTCCCTCATAGGGGGAGTCCCTCTGTCCCATCGGGCTCCCAAGTGTAGCAGGTGGGGTGAGTGGGAGGCCCCCCTCACACCCACCATTGCCACTGGGGGCATGGAGAAGGATGGCGATTGCAAGTCCAGCTCCTCTCTCTCGACTTCACGCACAAAATACACTTTAAAAAAGAAATTAAAGTAAAAAATAAAAACCTGGGGAAAATATAAAATGTTTATAACATTTTTATAAGCAAAAAGGTTGTCATCTGGGGCCATCTGGGAGCTTTCATAATTATATTATATATATATATATATATATATATATATATATATATATATATATATATATATATATATATATATATGTTACAAAAATAACCAAAAAATATATAAAAATATATAATTTTTTTTTTTTTTTTTAAAGGTGGGGGGTTGTCATCTGGAGCCCTGGGGATCTCCGGGCCACTGGGGACCTCCAGACCCCTAAAACAAAACATTGGCCCTTTAATAACAAAAAATATGGGGGGTTGCCACCCGGGGCCCTGGGGGCCTCTGGGCCCCTGGGGACCTCCGGACTGCTAAAAAAAATGAAATTCCAAAAATTGGCCCTTTATTAAAAAATAAAAGAAAAATATATAAAAAAAATATATATATTTTTTTAAATATATATATTTTTTGATAAAAAAAAAGGGCTTGCCATCTGGGGCCCTTAGTGGCCTCCGGGCCCCTGGGGACCTTCAGACCCATAAAAAAAAAATAAAAATAAAAATATATATATATATTTTTTTTTAGGGTGGTTCCCATCCGGGCCCCTGGGGACCCCCGGGCCCCTTACAGGTGTAATGCCTGTACCCCCCTAATGGCGGCCCTGCAGGTGTACTGCCTGTATTCCCCTGATGGCGGCCCTGGGTGTAATGTCAGCATGTGAAAAATGACATTCTGAAGGAAAAAAGCCATTTAAAACTGACTTGCGGCAATAATGAATTGTCAGCTCCCGGCAATTGCAGGAGAATTCATTCATTAAAAACACCAAAAAAAAAGCGTGGGGGTCCCCCCAAATTCAATAACCAGACCCTTTAGGTCTGGTATGGATATTAAGGGGAACCCCGCCGTCAATTTTTAAAAAAAATGACGTGGGGTTCCCCCAAATATCCATAACCAGACCCTTCAGGTCTGGTGTGGAATTTAAGGGGAACTCCACCCCAAATTAAAAAAAAAATGGCGTGGAGTCCCCCCTAAAATCCACACCAGACCCCTTATCCGAGCACGTTGACCTGGCCGGCCGCAGAAAAGAGGGGGGACAGAGCGCGGCCCCCCCCTCTCCTGAACCGCACCAGGCCACATGCCCTCAACATTGGGAGGGTGTTTTGGGGTGCCCCCCAAAACACCTTATCCCCATGTTGATGAGGACAAGGGTCTCTTCCCCACAACCCTTGCCCGGTGGTTGTGGGGGTCTGCGGGCAGGAGGCTTATCGAAATCTGGAAGACCCCTTTAACAAAGGGGCCCCCCAGATCCCGGCCCCCCCCTGTGTGAAATGGTAATGGGGTACCTTGTACCTCTACCATTTCACGAGAAAAAAAAATGTAAAGGGTTAAAAACGACAAGAGCCGGTTTTTGACAAGTCCTTTATTATCTTCTTTCTTCTTTCCTTCGGGTTTCTTCCTTCTTCTTCCTCTGCTTCTGTCTTGGGTCTTCTATTCCCGCATCTTGCCCGGCGTGTTCTTCCATCTTCTGCTCCTCCCGCTGTCCTTCTCGTCCGCATCTTCTCCTTCGCCGGAGGCGCCGCTTCCAATTGAAATCACCGCTGTCTGCCGGACCACGCCCCCCTCTGACGCCACGGGCAAGCTCTTAGGAGTGTGCTGCAAGTGCGTCAGAGGGGGGCGTGGTCACAAGTCAGAGGGCGGGCAATTCAATTTGAAGCTTGTGCGCGGCTTTTTCTTTGCCAGAGTCGCCGCTTGCAATTGAATTGCCCGCTTTCTGGAACATGTGACCACTCCCCCCTCTGACGCACAGGCACCACACGGGGACTTTCCTAAGAGCTTGCCCGTGGCGTCAGAGGGGGGGCGTGGTCCGGCAGACAGCGGGGATTTCAATTGGAAGCGGCGCCTCCGGCGAAGAAGAAGAAGGAGAAGATGCGGACGAGAAGGACAGCGGAAGGAGAAGAAGATGGAAGAACACGCCGGGCAAGATGCGGTAATAGAAGACCCAAGACAGAAGCAGAGGAAGAAGAAGAAGGAAGAAACCCGAAGGAAAGAAGAAAGAAGATAATAAAGGACTTGTCAAAAACCGGCTCTTGTCGTTTTTAACCCTTTACATTTTTTTTTCTCGTGAAATGGTAGAGGTACAAGGTACCCCATTGGAAGCGGCGCCTCCGGCGAAGAAGAAGAAGGAGAAGATGCGGACGAGAAGGACAGCGGAAGGAGAAGAAGATGGAAGAACACGCCGGGCAAGATGCGGTAATAGAAGACCCAAGACAGAAGCAGAGGAAGAAGAAGGAAGAAACCCGAAGGAAAGAAGAAAGAAGATAATAAAGGACTTGTCAAAAACCGGCTCTTGTCGTTTTTAACCCTTTACATTTTTTTTTCTCGTGAAATGGTAGAGGTACAAGGTACCCCATTACCATTTCACACAGGGGGGGGTCGGGATCTGGGGGGCCCCTTTGTTAAAGGGGTCTTCCAGATTTCGATAAGCCTCCTGCCCGCAGACCCCCACAACCACCGGGCAAGGGTTGTGGGGAAGAGACCCTTGTCCTCATCAACATGGGGACAAGGTGTTTTGGGGGGCACCCCAAAACACCCTCCCAATGTTGAGGGCATGTGGCCTGGTGCGGTTCAGGAGAGGGGGGGGCGCGCTCTGTCCCCCCCTCTTTTCTGCGGCCGGCCAGCTCAACGTGCTCGGATAAGGGGTCTGGTGTGGATTTTAGGGGGGACTCCACGCCATTTTTTTTTTAATTTGGAGTGGAGTTCCCCTTAAATTCCATACCAGACCTGAAGGGTCTGGTTATGGATATTTGGGGGGAACCCCACGTCATTTTTTTTTACAATTGACGGCGGGGTTCCCCTTAATATCCATACCAGACCTAAAGGGTCTGGTTATTGAATTTGGGGGGACCCCCACGCTTTTTTTTTTCATTTTTTTAATGAATGAATTCTCCTGCAATTGCCGGGAGCCGACAATTCATTATAGCCGCGAGTCAGTTTTAAATGGCTTTTTTCCTTTGAAAAATGACATTTTGGGCAGAGACAGTTCTAACCACGGGAAACATGCGCTTTTTCACATGCTGACATTAGAGCCCCCCATAGTACGAAATTTAAAGAAAAATTACACTTTTATTATTGCACTTTTAGCATTATTAAAATCACTGCTCCCGAAAAAACGGCCGTTTTAAAAAAGAAAAAAAGCATTGGTACATGTCCCCTGGGGCAGGACTGAGGTCCCCAAACACTTTTTAGGACAAAACTTGCAGATTAGCCTTTAAAATTCACAATTAAGATTTCCCCCATAGACTTATACAGGGAGTTCGGCGGCGGCTTTACTTATCAATCACATCGCGCTGCTGCTGCCGCCGGTTCATGCGCCTAATTAGGGCTTCATCCAGCGCACTAATTAAGGCATGTACCGGCGCAGCGCAGCTTCATTAGTAAATCAGCCCCCATGTTTCATTTAAATTCTTGTGAACGCCTGTGAGCTAAGTTTTTGGGCCTGTACTGGCCGACACTTTATTCTGTATCCGGTGAATGCCTTATGTACCACCAGCCACAGAATACAAAGTTGTTTGCTGCTCAGTGAATGTCTGTGGCCATGGGCTAATTTTTGGGGCCTGTAATGTCTGACACTTACTTCTGTATCCGTTAAATGCCTAATGTACCACCAGCCACAGAATACAAAGTTGTTTGCTGTCAGATGAACGCCTGTGGCCGTGGGCTAATACTATATGTACTCTCTAAGTACCTGAGCCATATTGCCTCTCATACGCAATTAATACTTGTTACTACTAATACTATATGTACTCTCAAAGTACCTGAGCTATTTTGCCTCTCATACATTTCTATTAGTTGCCAGTACAACTTGTGTATTATACATTTATCCTCAAAGTACTTGAGGTACACTATCTCTCGTATGCAATTAATACTTGTTACTACAAATACAATTTACTACGTGCTTGGCCTCATCCTAATTGTTGAACATGTTCGCTCTAACTTTTCTATGCCAGGGGTTGATGCTATTTCATAGCATCTTCCCTAGTGGCCTAAATACATCTCTACATGCTAAGGTTGATATGATGTAGAGAACCCCCAAACTCCGGTTGCTAGGCGTGACGCCTGGGGTCCCTTACTGATAATCACCTGCATGTAGTGGTGTATTGGGATATTGACCTTGAACTCATTTTAAACGCTAAGCCTTGGTCGCAAGGAGTGACGCCTGGGGCCTAATACTGAGTTGTCACATAGAGAATTGCATTGAATTCCTTGCTCATCGCAGTTGTGGTTCACGCCGTTCACCAGTGTTGTTACAATGCCTAATGTACCACCAGCCACAGAATACAAGGTTGTTTGCTGTCAGATGAACGCCTGTGACCGTGGGCCAATTTTTGGGGCCTGTAATGGCCGACACTTACTTCTGTATCCGGTGAATGCCTTGTATTGTATTTGTACTGTCTACCCTCAAGTTGTAAAGCACAGTGTAAACTGTTGGCGCTATATAAATCCTGTATAATAATATTAATAATTAGCGGACCCTATAGAATTCAACTCCTAGTACAGTACTGAGAGCACTGCAGGACTGTAGATGATACTAGTTTATGTGCAGCTTGCATTGCTTTTCCCAAGCAGTGTTCCACTTTAACTTGACTGCATTTCTGAGTAGTAGTATGTAGGGCAACCCCCCCCCCCCCTTTCTTCACATAACTTCTGTTTTATACTCCTGAGCCTTGACTGGGATTTGGGATTTGATAGACAGAATGTGCATCTGAGAGCATCTATAGGGAGGTGTGAGTTAACTTGGCTTGCTCAGATCCAATCAATTGAAAACCTTTTGTAATAAAACAAAGGTCAGTGAAACAGCTACACACCCTTCACTTTAACAGCACGTAACCCTTCACTTTAACATGCACATAAGCATAATTGGTCTGCTAGGTTTGGTATACTCTTGGAGAGCCATGGCTGTTTTCCCTAGTCTTACTTTGATACTAATTTCTGTTTCACTAGCCCTATGTTGACCTGCAGGATCTGCTTATTGCTGCAAGGCACATGGTATTGTGGCACAACAGATATAATGACACTCTACAAGCTCTAATATGACTGAATAGACAAAATAATATTCATATGTGGCTGTATTTTACTTTTATTGAAAAAAAAAATGGATTTAGATGAAAAGTTAAACCCAAAAGAAGTAAGGACAACAACGTATACAATACTTGATGTGGATACTATGATGTCCACCCGGAGGGACGGAGTGTTCCTGCCGGCGTCATTTTACTTTGGCCCGGTATGGAACTAGTTAATTATTGTATATTGTTGGATAAAGACCTACACATACAGGCCATCAAACGCAGCCACTGTGCAATCAATTGTCACCACTGTGCCTATCAATTGTTGCCACTGTGCCATCAATTGTCGCCACTGTGCCATGCCATCAAATGCAGCCACTGTGCCATGCCATCAAATGCAGCCACTGTGCTATCAATTGTCACCACCGTGCCCATCAATTGCTGCCAGTTTGCCCCTTTAAAAAATGCCAGATTTCTGCCCCCAGCATTTACCTTTCTCGGGTCAGCCATCCTCCCTCGATGTCTTCTCCTGAGTATGTATGTAGTACCTAGAGTATGGCAGAGCATGTCAGAGTATTGCATGAGTATTAGATGAGTATTGCCTAGCCTGTGGTTAAAGAGGCGTGGCACGGGGTGTGTCCTATGCCTGCATACTTTTGTTAATAGGTGTCCCTCATTGCCATCTCAAAAAGTTGGGAGGTATGATACTAAAACATTTCAAAGGCTTTATTTATGCCTAAAAGCACAGTGAAGTATATTATTAAGAAGTGGAAGGTACAGTATTTTGTACAACACAGACCGGATCAAAGAGCCAGGGGCAAACTGGTCAGAGAGGCTACCAAGGGGGGATGTCTCTCTGCAGCAAGGACTGGAGTACTTGTCAGGATAAAAGGAAAAACGGATGGGGCAAAATACCATCAAATTCTTGAGGAAAACCTGCTGCCCTCTGCCAGAGTGTTGCCAATGGGAAGAAGGTTTACCTTCCAACATGACAATGACACAAAGCATTTGGAAAAAAATGTGTGTTACCGGCGCCAAGATGATATCAATATTCTTATTAAGTCTTGCTGCAATACAAAGTGCAACCTTGAAGGTTGGATTTAGATTTGTGTATTTGTGAAGTGAATTGCGCTAACTTATATTGTTATAAACATTTTACCACAACTGGTCCTGTGAACTTGTTACTCAAAAAAACAAAAAAGTATGTACATGTGTCTATGGTTGTTAGTTAATGTGCAAACAAACAATCAACAAATAATGTGCAATAGATACTAATACAGTGCCCTGTGCCAAACTATAACGTATGGATTTCTCAATCCATCAAAAAACTGTGAAATAAATCCCCAATTCTTTTAAATATACTGCTATTACAATCCACAGATTGAATGTGCTCCAAGAAAGCAAGAAAATATATATTATATACGAAAAATATATATAAAAAGTAAAAAATATATATATATGTGCTAAGAAAGTCCTTAATAGATATTTCTTGCAATGATGCCCAGCTGAGTTTCCACCTTCACCGCAAATAGTGTCTACACCGTCACCGGATAAAATGGCCACTCACCAGATGGACCCAGAAATCTGCCTTTGGTTCATATGGATAACCACTCCCTCTCTCAGGTTTATCAGCAGTCACTCCCAATGCTTTGGCTGTAGTCTCGTTTTATATCCGCTCATGTAACATATAAAAGTCTATCATGGTGTAGTAAATCAAATAATTTATTATGATTAAAACATATAGTTGTTCCACTCACATATAAAAGTGCCTAGGAGCCGGCACTGAGCTAATCCAGCCGTAAATAGGAGTATGCAAATGTACGAGTGTGTCCTGGTCCGCACGTGTGATGCCTCACTTTGTCGCTTGCGTTCCCAGCCTCGTTATACTCAGGCTGGACATGACCAGCTCGTCATGTCCAGCCTGAGTATAACTAGGTGATACACCCATGTCACCCGCGACCAACATGGTCCGATTGACAGCAACTATCTAACATAGAATACTGACTAACAACAGTCTCTTACCCCTCCCCCCAACACCACCCAAAAACTCAGTCCACCACCCCGAGCAGCAGTATCAATAAACAGGAAAAGGAATGTAGCTGCTGATTTAAAAAAAAAAAAATTGCGAGTGGAATCCCGCTCTAACCTTCTGAAAAGTAGCAGGCCTGTGTAGAATATAAGTGAGCCCCCTGGCTGGTGAAAAAGAAAAAGCAGCAAAATGTGTTTGTGTTTTTAATTGCACTGAATACTGGGTGTAGCTTAAAGAGTTGTGGTTAAATAGAGTATACGTTGACTTCCATAGAATAGACTGAGACAGTGTTGTATAAGATATATACGGCACAGTATTAGTAGAGGTACATTGGAGGGACAAGAGCCCAACATTAGACGATGGGGCACCTGTTCAGGGTTCAGAAGAAAATTTATTATTACTGATCCCTGACCTCTGTTCGCTTACTACTGACCTTTACTTCACTTACCACTGACCTCTGCATCACTTGCCACTGAGCTTTGAAATCTGTGTCACCTACTACTGACTTCTGCATCACTTAACACTGATCCCAGCTCTACATCCTGAAACATCCCCCACAGCAGCCATGGGGAGAAACAAGGAGGGAAGCCAGTTGCACTGCAGGGCCAACATGGGGGGAAGCCAGGGCAATAGGGATGATCGGCACCGCATAAAATTATTAGGATGTGCCCTGGCACACCCCCTGCGCACATCTATGGTGAGACATATGTCCACCTGTGGCTGGCCTAAAACACAGTGATCTGCTTAATACCCAGCCTCTGGCATTGAAAATGATGCTTTCTTTGACAGAGGCAATGGATTCATAGATACTCTACCCTAAAGCCTGGTACACACAATTGCCGAATGTTGGGGGGCATTTGGTTGGTTTCTATTAAACATTTGGCCCGTGTGTGTGTGTGGTAGCTGGTCTGACAGGCTCATGACCGAAAAAGGTCCGCCGACCGGCTCCCGATTGTCACTCTCAGCCAATGGCTGAGAGTGTTGCCTGAAGTTTTCTGGTGGAGGGGTCCTTCTGTCAGAACACAATAGCTGAGCAGGGGAGATCTCTGTACTAACATCAGATTGTTAGTACTGTGTCTTTTACCTGAGCCACCCACTGGGTTGTACGAAGATAAACTAGTAGTGTGTACGAGGCTTAAGAGAAACGTACAGTACCCTTTTCATGTTAATGAAAGAAGGGTAATAGTACACTTTTGTTCCCATTGATCCCCCATGAATCAAGGCTTTTAGCAACTGAATTTGGACAAAAGAAATGTGTATTTTCTAGAGCTCTGTATGATTTCTTTAAACAAAATTTGTATTTTGTCTCACTAGGGGAGTTGTTTTTTGATGGAGATTAGAGAGCCATAGGGCTGCCTAATGATTTTGTTATAAGACCCCATTACACTTGGTTATGGTTCTAATGGTATGCTTCCCCAAAACTCAGGAATATTGCATGAAGGTCTATGGAGCAAATAAGAGGAACAAAGTCGTGGGAGCTGCATAATGACATCCTTACATTGGACTGGTTTTGATTTTTAGCCTAGGCTCCTGAATGGATGTAATTATCACAAAACACCTTTCTTGCCGTTCCTGGAAGTGATGACACATGGTCCTCCTGATTTCTATAAAGGTCACATGGAAGGGCAAAGTTGAACTAGCCCTGTGGTGACAACACAGTTATGCTGAAACATGACCCTGTAGAGGTTTTCTATAGCGCCCAGTGGTTGGCGTGGGCACACACCTAGTACAACACTCTCAGACTGAGAGCTGGATATGGGCATGGGTGACTAGCTGCTGCCTAAATTAAAGTGACCACTCTGGCCATTTTTGGGCTATGATTAAATGTCTATAAACTACTGTCTAATGTCTGTAAGAAAAGTCAGTTAAAGTAAAACTAAAGGCAAAATATTTTTTTAGTTTTGGATAAAGTGGAGAGGGATAAGAACACCTGTCAGTTTTTAGTGCTGTCTGTATCCCTGTTAGGGAGAGTCAACCTCTTTGTTTGTCCTGCTTACCATAATCATTAAAAGTAAAAGAAAATCCCAAATTTTGGGTTGTCCCCAGAAAAGTAATAGAGAGTAAATCTTCCAATAGGGAGACTAGTTCTGGTCACCTGGGGGTCCGCAAGGGAATATCGCAGGGATTTCCTCAAAATTCCTGCTTGGCTATAGGACAGCAAGTGAAGAGAAATCTTCCCAATAGGACAACGATGGCAAAAATAAACCCTACAGGAGTTATAAACGTCCCTTAAGCCCTGTCCACACGGCCCAGATTCTCGTCAGGAAAAAAAAAGTTGTTTTTCCTGACGAGATTCCTGGCAAGAATCTCTTGCCGGCCGAGTGTACAGACACACTATTCAAAAGAACGCGGTGACGCCATCGACTACGACAAGCATACGCTCATCACATTCAATGCCGTCGTCGCCATCTTGATTCACCCTACCTATGCCTTGGAAGCTACCGCGCATGCGTCAAAGTCATTTCGAGCGTGCATGGGTTTCCATGGAGAGGCATGTATACACACTCCATGGATAGGCAAGTATACACACTCTTGGGTTTCTCGGCAGGAAAACTGCAGAGAATCTCACAGAGAGAAAATAGAGAGCAGGTTCTCAATTTTTCTTGTCTAGATTCTGGGCAGTATTCTTAACGAGAAACCTCAAAGCCTCGTACACACGCACGGTATACTCGGCAAAACCATACGTGTGTACGAGGCTTTACTCTATATAAAATAAAATAAAATAAAAAAAAAGTTTTGCCTATAGAACTAAAACTGAACTCCAGGCTAAGCAAATATTGTCTCGATACAACATCCATGTGTATTCTTACCTGAACGTTGATTTCCCTTGTGTGTTTCTACCAGAAATGTGCAGTCAGCATGAAACCACTCCTGTACGTTCCAGTAAAAAAGACTGGTCTTTTCTGCTCTCCTTTCTTGTGCAGGTTGACTGGTCTTGAATCCACCCACCCCTGGCATTTTTTGCAGGTAGCTTCTCAGATAGCAAGGATAATTTGCCACACATTTGCGGCAGTGTTGAATTGTTAGTCCCTTGCTGCACATTTTCACTGGCAAGTTGCAGAGCACTTGAAGCACAAGTTCTAGTTGACAGTCTTGCAATTTGTAGCAAATTTGTGTGGTAAGTCTATAGCAAGAGCAAAGTTGCAGTGGTGAGTCTACAGCAAGAGCTCCGCTAGTCTACAGCATGACAATTCAGTCACAGTGACCCCTGTTTTGGGATGACTATTGCACAGAATAACTGAACCAGAACTTGCAGAATATTTGCAAAGAAAGTTGATCTGGAGTCATGCAACTTGCTGCAATTGTGCAACAAACTTGTGAAGCCTGGCAAGTCTAGCAATAGCTTAGCAAGCCATTGATGCACAATTGCTTGCTATCTGGGTTGTAGTAGGTGAACTTGCTGGGCCCTTCCAATAGCTCCACACAGGCTATGTAGAGCCTACTGAAGTTGTCACTGCTACATTTAGGCTGGGTTTACACTATTGTGAATTGGATGCGGTTTGTCTGCATCCAATTCACAATAGCAGGAGATTTAGACTGGCTCTCTATGGAGCCAGTGACTTCGCTCCCCATCACAGAATGCTGCGGAAGTGCTGTGGCGGGCAACTGCGCATGCGCGATGCGTTCCAATGGATTTACGATAGTACACACGAGCAAAGCTGTCATTCAGGGCGACGTGGACTTAGGAGAAAGTGGCCAGTCGGCCTCACAACCTCGCTTCGCTCGGACGGCTCGCTTCCCTCGCTCGGCCTCCTGACTCTTTTTTTTAACATCCTCCAATCCACGGGGATGTTAAGGAAAGAGCCTGGAAAGAGCCTGGATGCCGAACGAGGTGTCGCTGGTGTGCACTGTCGTAAATACATTGGAACGCATCGCAAATGCGTTTGGAACGCATCGCGCATGCGCAGTTGGCCGCCACGGCACTTCCGCATCATTCTGTGATGGGGAGCGGAGTATGATGGTACACCGGTTCACATTTCTCTGCTGCGGCTCCATTGCGAATTTGCACAGGAGTTTTGTGCATCTTTTGGTCTATTTCAGGTCTGAATTCAGCCAAACATTCGGGCTGAAATTGGACCTGAAACGGTGAACAGGGGATGCACTGGACTTCTGCTGTGAGCCGCATGTGGCTATATTGTAAAGCAAGCCTTACAGGATAAGGTCTGGGTTTGCAAAGGTATTTAGGACGCGGCAAGAAGATTTGTTTCATATGAGGCTGTTGAGGAATAATTTAAATCGAAAGCGTTTTGTGTCTGGAGATAATCTTTAAAGGCCTTTGAAAGGCCAACCATGCTATTGACAGATACAAGTGGTTATTAGCAGAACAAATCTAATACACTTTCTTTCTCAGGAAGTCTTAAAAAATAGACAGTTAGGCCACGTACACACGACCGAGCTTCTCGGCAGAATCCAGCGAGAAGCTCGCTGGGAGACATATTCTGGCGAGAAGCTCGATCGTGTGTACACTTCCGACGAGCGTCCCATCGGGAAGCTCGTCGAGCCAAAAAAGAGAGCATGCTCTCTTTTTCCTTGTTGTTCTATGAGGACTTTGGCTCGACAAGCTTTTTGGAGCGCTCATCGGGAACTTCGTCCGCCCGTCGAGCTGCACGGACGAGCAGCTCGACGGGCGGGCGGCACGATCGTGTGTACGCCGCCTAACACATTATTATATGAAGAATAGACATTTCCCTAGAAGATGTATATACAACCACAAATGTTAAATAGACTAGCACTGGGCTCATGTAAAGATTTTCTCTATGCTAAAGTCTGCCTTGTGAAACTCCTGGTGTAATATAACCTGAAAGCACCTAAAATTATAAGCGTCGTCTGTTAAAAGTATATAAGGATGATGTGACCAATGTCTGGCTGCAATGTAAAGACAAGGTATAATTTGCATGAATGTCATCAGGCAAATGACAAGTCATGGACAGGTGTGGTTTATGGAGTGATAAACCTACACCCTGCTGAGTAATAAGGCATGTGGAATTTTTGAAGGCTAATGACAACATTAGGGGGTTAATAGTACAGTCACCCTACAATGAACTACAAGGCACACCCAGGTATTTTCCCAGCATATTGCATGCTGTTTGCATTAGCTTTCCTTATCAACCCAGCACTTCTAATAGCTCCTTATGATGACAGAAGCTAATCCAAGGCTGTTTGTAGCTTAAAAATGTGCCTTGCATATATTCTTGTCACCATTTTCCTGCAAAGCTATGAGCTTATTTCAGTTATCTCCTAATAGTTAACATTTGGCATGGACTGTAAAAGATGAAACTAAGGTCTGCAAAGTATCTGTTAAAGAGTTGTCCAGTTTTAATATAGTAAATTTCCTTTGATAATTAACCACTAAAGTCCCGGACCATTATGCAGGTTAAGGACCTAGCCCCTTTTTGCGAATTCGGCACTGCGTCGCTTTAACTGACAATTGCGCGGTCGTGTGACATGGCTCCCAAACAAAATTGGTGTCCTTTTTTTCCCACAAATAGAGCTTTCTTTTGGTGGTATTTGATGGTTTCTTATTTTTTGCGCTATAAACAAAAATAGAGCAACAATTTAAGCGATCAAATCAGCGATTTTTTTTTGTGACTGCGACATTATGGCAGACACTTTTGACACATTTTTGGGACCATTGTTATTTTCACAGCAAAAAGTGCTATAAAAATGCACTGTTTACTGTGAAAATTACAATTGCAGTTTAGGAGTTAACCACTAGGAGGCACTGTAGGGGTTAAGTGTGACCTCATGTGTGTTTCTAACTGTAGGGGGCGGGGCTGGACGTGTGACGTCATTGATCGTCTTTCCCTATATCAGGGAACAGACGATCAATGACACTGCCACAACGAAGAACAGGGAAGGCGTGTTTACACACACCTATCCCCGTTCTTCAGCTCCGGTGACCGATCGCTGGACACCGGCAGCGATCGGGTCCCGTGTGCGCGGTCCTGAGCTTCGGATCGCTCGCGACCCCACGGCTGGGCTTAAAGGATCACGTACAGGTACGTGATTGTGCCCAGCCGTGCCATTCTGCCGACGTATTTTGGCGTGAAGGGGTCCTTAAGTGGTTAAAGCAGAGTTCCACCCAAAAGTGGAACTTCCGCTTGTCTGATTCCTCCCCCCTCCGGTGCCATTTTGGCACTTTTCCAGGGAGGGTGGTGTGGGTACCTGGTTTTTTTTTTTTACAAGTACCCTGTCCCCACTTCAGAGGAGACCAGGCTAAGGCGAATTTCCTCAGCAGTTTGGCCCCTCTCCTCCCTCCGCTTCTACCGGGCCAGTGAGAGAGCGCAGCGTGCTTCACACATGCGCAGTAGGAGCCCAGCCTGTGCAGTCCAAAGGCTACACTGCCAGGTTCCCTTACCCGCAATGGCGGCGGCAGCACTAGACCAGCCGATGTAAACATTGGCTGCAGTGCCAACATCACTGGTCTCCAGGACAGGTAAATGTCCTAATGTTAAAAGTCAGCAGTGTAGCTGCTGTCTTTAAATTTTTAAAGAGGCGGGTGGAACACCGCTTCAGGAAGAATCTGTACATTTTCTGACTGTTTTGCTCATTCAGTACAGAAAATGTCAAGGGCTTTAAAAGGACTTAAGTTCATAGGAAGGGCTGGCTTAAAGTGGTGTTCTGGCCAAACAAAAACAGCTGCTAGCTTTTAATAAATGGACACAAACCTGTCCTGGAGCCCAGCGATGTCGGCACCCGCAGCTGTTTTAAGCTGTCGGGTACTGTCGGGTACTGTCGGGTACTGCCGCCACCATTGCGGGTAAGGGTACCCGGCTGTGTAGCCTTTTGGCTTCACGCTGGGAACCCTAATGCACATGCGCAAGGTTTGCTTTTCTCTCCTACTGGCCCAGGAGCCGGGGGAGGAGGAGGGAACCCCCGTGCACTGACGTCACTGACCGTGGCCGGGACTCTCGGAAGTGGGAAGGAATACCCGGAAAGGTGTCAATTGTGGCACCGGAGGGGGGGGGGAATCCGATGAGCGGAAGTTCTGCTTTTGGGTGGAACTCCACTTTAAACCGGCCATACATGGATCGATTCACATATGGGCGGGGTGGTTTGTATGAAAGTCGATCTGCCAATTGACTTTTATACAACCACTCTGACAGATTTTTACCACTCAATCATCACTGCCGTCGGAATACAATACTTTAGCAGGGAGGATTAACCCCACTCACATCAAGTATGTAAATAGGGGAATCAAGCCACGTTTTTTTTTTTTTCGTTCAACCCGCTGGTTGAAAAAAATAAAAATAAATCATTTATGGGCTGCTTTACACAGTCTTTGAGACCAGAGGTACTCTTTTTTACATATAACGGAAGCTCAAAATTTGTTTTAGGTGACTATCATATATAGCATACTATACTGTATAACCTTTCTTTTATACGTAACATACCCAAATCCAAAAACAAAGTAATATATTGCTGTTTACAGCTCATTGCATAAGGTGGCTGCATTTGTTTTCTTTTTTAAGGTTTCTCCTTTTTCACTCAGTGATTCGGCCAGTAACAGACTCCCTATCCTGTCCTAGGGTGAAAACACTCACTTGCCCTATCAGAACAAGGGAAACAATATAGAACAACAGACAATTAAAATACACACACTTTAAAGTGGTAGTAAACTGCAGTTGAGGAAAAAAAATCCCCTGCAAGGCAATGTCATTATGTGCTAGTATGAATCGCATACTAGCACATTATAAAAGCCTTCCAGTGGCATGCTGTCACCGCTGAGACGGCTTCCATCGTCACCCAGTCTTCCCAGATAGCAAGTTTGTAACAGTGTTGAATTGTAAGTCTGTTAACTTGCTGCACATTTCGCCTGGAAATTTGTACACTTGCCGAGCACTTGAAGCACTTGAAGCACAAGTTTTAGTTGACACTTTACCAATTTGTAGCAAATTTGCGTGGCAAGTCTATAGCAAGAGCAAAGTTGCAGTGACAAGTCTACAGCAAGAGCTCTGCAAGTCACAGTGACCCCTGTGGTGGGATGACTATTGCACAACATAACTGAACCAGAACTTGCAGCAGACTTTCAGAATGTTTGCAAAGAAAGTTGATCTGAAGTCATGCAATGCAGACTTGCTGCAATTGTGCAACAAATGTGTAAAGCCTGGCATGTCTAGCAATAGCTTAGAAAGCAATTTTGAAACTTGCATCTCAATTACTTGCTATCTGGGTTCCTTGTGGGTACGCAGATTCCAGCTACATGAGTTGCCAGGGGCGTGATGACATCACTCCCACACATGTGCTGGGTTCGCTGTTCACGGCACAGGCTCTGAAGACCTAGCACTGTATGCCAAACCTTCAGAGCGCATGCGCCAGTGACGTCAAGTTTAGGAGATTTTCACAGTACCTACAGGTAAGCGTTATTATAAACAGGGCTTTTTTTCAGACTTGGGGGAACTCGTTCCACCACCTTTGCGCCATTTGAGTGCTCACTACAATCACGTAAACACAAGTCTGGTTTCTGTGTTACAAGTAGCTCTGACTCTGTGTGATGAACTTTCTGTATGTAATACATCCTGGTATTTATGGCCCTACCCTTCAGTTTTTGAAATCTAAGCGTTAGTTCCTTATAGGCTTACATGTAAGTATAAAAGGTAAAACAGAGTTTACTACCACTTGAAATTTGACCTTGAATGTCATGTGGTAATAGATTTTGATCCAGCTAATTGTACCAGTCATGGTTTATCTGGGAATGGTGATATGACAGTTTAGAAAACCTTGTTTTCCCTGATATTTTGTCAATGGAGGTGTTTGCAACATGTTTCCTTCTCTGCTTCTTATAGGTAAAGATTTGCAGTTTGCTGACCTTTGCAAGGCAAAGTGACAGTGTCTATACAAAGGATGCCCGGTCCCCCACACCCCTGTCCCCCCTTATACTTATCTTAGTAGCGATCCTTTCCTCTGCAGTTATCCAAAATAACCTGTGATAACAATGTGGCAATGGGTCAAAGAGAATCTCAGAAGATGACTGAGTATTTTAGAAGGTCAGACGCAAACAAAATTCTCATTGGTCAGTGGGGTTACGTGACTGCGCTGACTAATGACCACTAGCTGTTGCGAGCATTATGATGTGGGGCTGTGTAGTGAAGTTTTAAAGTGTCTGGCCCATTACACTGGCTGCCGTGGGCCACTGGAGATGGCACTTAAGTGGTTGTAAAGTCAGAAGTTTTTTTTCATCTTAATGCATTCTATGCATTAAGATAAAAAGCCTTCTGTGTGCAGCAGCCCCCTAATACTTACCTGAGCCCATTTTCTATCCAACGATGTTGCACAAGAGACTCGGCTGTCCGAGATTCTCCTTACTTATTGGTTGAGACAGCAGAGAAGCGCCGCTGGTTCCTGCTGCTTTAAATCCAAGTTAGTGAGCCAATGAGAAGATAGAGGGGGCATGGCCGGGCTGCGGCACTGTGTCTGAATGGACACATGGAGCTGCAGCTCGGCTCGGGTGCCCCCATAGCAAGCTGTTTGCTGTGGTGGGCACTCAACAGGAGGGAGGGGCCAGGAGTGCCAGCAGGGAACCCGAGAAGAGGAGGATCTGGGCTGCTCTGTGCAAAATCACTGCACAGAGCAGCTAAATATAACATGTTTGTTATTTTTAACAAAAAAATAAAAAAGACTTTATTATCACTTTAACAGCAGCTAAGTGCAGTGGAGACTTGGGGAATGGAGAAGGTGTTTTGAATTAGTTCCCCCTTTCATTTTTTTTTTTTTATGAAGTCTGAGTCACTTTATGCACTCTAGGGTTGATTTACTAAAGGCAAATAGGCTTTTCACTTAGAGCTTAGTGGATATGGTGATATATCATTGTGCACAGAATACCCAATAACGTTCAAGAAAAAAAAAAAACACAGCATTTTTTTGCTTGCAAATGATTGGATGATGTAAAGTATCTCACAAAAGTGAGTACGCACCTGACATTTTTGTAAATATTTTATTATATCGTTTCACGTGACAGCATTGAAGAAATAACACTTTGCTACAATGTAAAGTAGTGAGTGTACATCTTGTATAACAGTGTATATTTGCTGTCCCCTCAAAATAACACAACATTCAGCCGTTAATGTCTATACCGCTGGCAACAAAAGTGAGTACACCCCTAAGTGAAAATGTCAAAATTTAGCCCAAATTAGCCACACACACCCCCCCCCCCCCCCCTGGTGTCATGCGACTCATTAGTGTTACAAGGTCTCAGCTGTGTATGGGGAGCAGGTGTGTTAAATTTTGTGTGATCACTCTCACTCTCTATTATACTAGTCACTGGAAGTTCAACATTGCACCTCATGGTAAAGAAATCTCTGAGGATCTGAAAAAAATAAAATTGTTGCTCTACATAAAGATGGCCTAGGCTATAAGAAGATTGCCAAGACCCTGAATCTGAGCTGCAGCACGGCGCCAAGACTATACAGCGGTTTAACAGGACAGGTTTCACTCAGAACAGGCCTCACCATGGTCAACCAAAGAAATTGAGTGCACATGCTCAGTGTCATATGCAGAGATTGTGTTTGGGAAATAGATGTATGAGTGCTGCCAGCATTGCTGCAGAGGTTGAAGGGGTAGGAGATCAGCCTGTCAGTGCTTAGACCATACGCCACACACTGCATCAAATTGGTCTGCATGGCTGTCATCCCGGAAGGAAGCCTCTTCTAAAAATGATGCACAAGAAAGCTTGCAAACAGTTTGCTGAAGACAAGCAGACAAAGGACATGGATTACTGAAACCATGCCCTGTGGTCTGATGAGACCAAGATGAACTTATTAGGTTCAGATGGTGTCAAGCGTGTGTGGCGGCAACCAGGTGAGGAGTACAAAGACAGTCAAGCATGGTGGTGGGAGTGTCATGGACTGGGGCTGCATGAGTGAATGAAAACCATGAATGCCAACATGTACTGTGACATAATGAAGCAAAGCACGATCCCTTCCCTTCGGAAACTGGGCCGCAGGGCAGTATTCCAACATGATAATGACCCCAAACACACCTCCAAGGCGACCACTGCCTGGCTAAAGAAGCTGAGGGTAAAGATGATGGACTGACCAAACATATCTCCAGACCTAAACCCTATTGAGCATCTGTGGGGCATCCTAAAATGGAAGGTGGAGGAGCGCAAGGTCTCTAACATCCACCAGCTCTGTGATGTTTACTTGGAGGAGTGGAAGAGGACTCCAGTGGCAACTTGGTACAAAATATTGACACTTTGGGCCCAATTTGGACATTTTCACTTTGTACACTTTTGTTGCCAGCGTTTTAGACATTAATAGCTGTGTGTTGAGTTATTTTGAGGGGACAGCAAATTTACACTGTTATACAAGCTGTACACTCACTACATTGTAGCAAAGTTTAATTTCTTCAGAGTTGTCACATGAAAAGATATAATAAAATATTTACAAAAATGTGAGAAGTACACTCACTTTTGTGAGTTACTGTAAGTCAGCAGAGCTTCGCCACATTCACTTAAGCTCTGGAGAAAATGCCCTTGCAAAGTGAAAACTCTATTTGCCTTTAGTAAATCAACCCCTATATATCTGAAACAAATGAGTATCGTGACATGTGTTTTTTAATTGAAGATAATGTCTGCTTATCTGCTTGTCTGCTGGGTGTTTTATCATTATATAATTTGTTTCAGTTTCCCAGGTTTGCGATAGGTGTACTTAAAGCAGTAATAAACCCAAAACCAAAAATGTAATATATTACAGCTTACCAATCATTAGATGTGGTGGCTGCATTAGCTTTTTTTATGGCTTCTTTCCTTCTGTTTTCACCTGGTGATCTAGCCAGTAACACACCTCCTGTATAAAAGAGCCCCCGCTTTGGATGAAGGAGCATGGGGCACCTTCGAACAGCAACATTGTCAGTCTGAGGAGGGGGGGGGGTGTTAGATGTATTATGGAAATTGTAATACACTAATCAATTTATAAATTGAAGCCAAACTCCAGATCACACTGCAGTTACACAAGCAGCTGCAGCAACAGTTTTTCTTTGGGGATAAAGTTTTCAATTTTATGGATGGGGAAATTTGGCTCAGTCTGTTTTGTTCAGCCCACTGGCTGAACGTAAAAAAACAGCCACGCAAGGCCAGATTAACTGTGACTGCAGTTTACTAAACAGATACAACGTTAGAATAATGTGACAGATTCACGATTGCAATGAGCATATACAATATACACAATGGTCACAGAAAACAGGGGAGAAATAAAGGGGTGACTCCCCCCAGAGGTAACACAGACAGCAATAATCACCTGCAAACTGCCAACTGTCATGAGTCTGCAGTAGTGTTCATGTCTGTTTGCTCACCTTTCTGTTGTGTTCAGCTTAGAGGCCAGTCGCTGTTTACCTGTATGCTTAAAGTGGATGTAAACCCTCCATACACCCAGTGAAGTGAACAGCCTCAGATGATACACAGAGATTAACCAAATCTCCCTACATAGGTTTTATATGTATATCTGCTGTGTTCACATTTATATACTGTTTAGAAAGTTCAGATTTTGTTAGGAGATTTTCTCTTCCTGGTTAACACAGAGTGTGATGTCTGGGCATACAGCCAAGATAGCTAACATTGCTGATTGGAGGAAAGGCACACACCCCCTCTCATCATAGGCAGAGACTCTCAGAGCTGATTTGTAATAGGAGCTGCTTTCTGCTACTCTATTTTAGCAACCTCCTTTGACAAAAGATTCTGGCTGCTTTTGTCAAAAAATATGTCTCATGCTGATAACAGAGATAGGTGTGGTGTGTAATACTGCGCTGCTGTGAAATAGATAAATAAGGCTGCTAAACACGGCTACTGAAAATTGAGAAGCAAAAACAAAATGTGGAAAAAATAGTGATGACACGAAACGCGTCAGTGATGACTCCATCGTCGCCACCATTTCATTTGATATGCGCTGTTTTTTCATTTAACATGTAAGTGCAATTTTAATAAATTTTCATATTGATTTTACGGTGTTACACTATGGCGTCCCCTCTTCTCCTTTCCATATATATATGTCATCTTTGACACGGACGACCATTTCCTTATGTCGTGAACGAGAGATTTAAAGCTAGTCTCGTGGCCACTGGATTCCGTATCGTAGCCATCTGTTGATCCCCTCTTTGAAGACATCCTGCCCCAGGATCTGAGCATCTATTAAGCCTGATTGACTCTTGAAATTTAATTTTCTTAGAGTCCACTCCTTCCGATAAGCCTGCATCTTCATTGGTGGTGGGATTTCTTTTCATGTTTGAATATCAAGTTTTATTTCTGTCACTGGAATTCAAGAACACCTCTTTTTATGAACTTTATGGTTTTCGTTTATTATGAGGTTCACGTTGGACTTTTTTGTTTTAATGCACTGATCACTATTCTATGGGCCAGATTCAGGTAGAGTTAGGCTGGAGTATCTGTGATACTCCAGCCTAACTGTCACTTTAAGCCGGCGTTTCTGTTTTCTGTAACCAGAAAACAAGAAACGCCGGGTTGGTGTTCCGATACGATCGGCGCAATTGAATTCCGCCATCGTATCACAAATTTAGTTTAAAAATGGCGCCGGGGGCGTTCCCGCTGATTAACGCTGAAAAAATATGTTAATCAGCGGGAATCGGAAATTCACGATCGTATTCGGGCGCGACGCAGTGACTTTCCGACGTTTCCGTAAGCGATACGCGACGTAAAGATAAAGCAGCCCCCTAGTGGAATATCCTATGTTAAGTATAGTCGTCGTCATCACGTCGGGAAAAAAAAAATTTGCGTCGTTTGCGTAAAACGTTCATGAATGGGGATGTGACGTCATTGACGTTCACTGACAGAATTTGGAGCATGCGCACTGTGATGTATTGACACTCGACGCATGCGCAGTACGTTCGCCGCGGGATCGCGCTTATTTTAAATAATACACGCCCCGTACCCGCCCAATTTGAAATCCGCCGGCTCATTTGCGATGCGCTGCCGCAACTTTAGGAGCAAGTGCTTCATGAATAACAGCACTTGCTCCTAAAATTTCGGCAGAGTAACGTAAATGAGAAGCGTTACTCCAGAGCAAAGATGCTCCCATCTACCTGAATCTGGCCCTATGTGTATTATTTATTATTTACATGTATGCAATTTTGACTTCACTGTCATATTTTGTTTTTTCCTGAGGGCTACACTATTTTTTCCACATGCTGATAACAGAGGAACCGTTCAGAAGAGAGCTATAAGGCCTCGTACACACGACCATTTTCCTCGGCAAAATCCATCAAGAAAATGTTGGCAGAGCATTTTTGCTGAGAAAAACGGTCATGTGTATGTTTTTCGTTGAGAAAACTGTCGTTGATCTCGACGAGAAAAAAAGAGAACATGCTCTCTTTTTTTTCTCGTCGGGAGTCTCAATTTCCTCGTTGTGTTTCTTGTCTGGCTGTTTTACGACGAGAAACACATTTGTGTGTATGCTTAGAAACCCGCGCATGCTCAAAATAAAGTATGAAACGAGAGCGCGCCTTAGGTAAAAGTAGCGCTCGTAATGGAGATAATACATTGGTCACACTGTAACAGACTGAAAAGCACGAATCGTCTTTCACCAAACTTTTACCTAACACGCAGTAACATGAGATTAGCAAAAGCAGCCCCAAGGATGGCACCAGTGGAATCAAACCTCCCCTTTATAGTGCTGTTGTACGTGTTGTACGTCACCGCGTTTGAGAACGACAAGATTTTGTCTTGATAGTGTGTATGCAAAGAAAGCTTGACAAGATTCTCATCAAGCCTGACAAGGAAAACAACGTTTCTTTAAGCCCTGGTTCACACTGGTGCGTTTTGAGATGCGATTTGGCATGTCAAATCGCATGTCAAAACGGCAGATTTTGCCTCAAATTGACGGCAATGGCACCGTCCTAATCGGTGCGACGCTGCATCTGCGGCATTGCACCGATTTCAAAAAGTAGTCTCTGTACTACTTTTTGCGATTTCAGCCTGCGATTTACATTGACATCTGTCTCTGATGTCTCTGAAATCGCGGCTGAAATCGGGACTGCCGGGCGGGAGTGAAATCATGCGAGTTCAGCTGAACTCGCACTGCTTCACTCCCGCAGCCCAGTGTGAACCAGGACTCACAACGAAATTCTTGGTCGTGTGTAGGAGGCCTAAGACTTCGCTCATTGAAAAGAGATAACAAAATACTGCAGATATATGTGCCCAGCTCAAATTTCATGAATCCGGTTTACATCCACTTTAAATAATCTTCCCTCAAGCATGGCTCCACACGAGACTCTAACTCTAATGCCGCGTACACACGGTCGTTTTTTGCGATGAAAAAAAACGATTATTTTTAAAATGTCATTTAAATTGATCGTGTGTGAGCAAAACGTTGTTTTTTGTCTTCCAAAAAACGACCAAAAAAAAAATTCCAACATCCTTGAATTTTTTGTGTCGTTTTTCAAAACGTCGTTTTTTGTTTCACAAAAAGTCACCGTGTGTAGCAAAAACGTTGTTTAAAACGACGTTTTTCAACCCGCGCATGCCCAGAAGCTAGTTATGAAGCAAGCTTCAATGGAAAAGAGTGGTGAACGTAACCTCGCTTTTTGTGAAAAAAACGATGGTGTGTATGCAACATCGTCTTCACAGAAAACGTTGTTTTTTTTAATCACAAAAAATGATCGTGTGTACGCGGCATAAGGCCGCGTACACACGAGGAGACATGTTCGATGAAAACGGTCCGTGGACCGTTTTCATCGGACATGTCTCCTGGGATATTTTGGTCTGATGTGTGTACACACCATCAGACCAAAATCCCCGCGGACAGACAACGCGGTGACGTGGCGGTGACGTTGACGCCGCGACGTGTGCAAACAAGGAAGTACAATGCTTCCACGCATGCGTTGAATCAATTCGGGAGATTTCGGTCTGACGGACAGGTTTCCAGCGGACAAGTTTCTAAGCATGCTTAGAAACTTTTGTCCGCTGGAAACCTGTCCGCTAGGCCGTACACACGATCGGACATGTCCGCTGAAACTGGTCTGCGGACCAGTTTCTGCGGACATGTTCGATCGTGTCTACGCGGCCTAACACTATATTAACCTGTGCACTACAAGCCAAGCCTTGCTGATCAATATTGTGTTTGGCTTCCTGTGTGTTTCTTGCCGCGTGCTCTACGTCTGTTTCTGTTCACCGATCTTGGCTTGTTCTTTTACTATCCCTGCCTGCTTGTTACCCTGACCTTTGGCGTGTTCTTTGTCTAATCCTTGTCTGTTAGTTGCCCCGACGTTTGGCTTATTTCATGACTATTCCTTTTTGTCCTGGACTGTTGCTTCCTCTCTATCCTCTAGCAGCCTACCGTGAATGTGAGCTAGGAAACCCTGGGGGCTGCGACCAGGAGCCAGTTGCAGCGCAGTCCATCCTCACCACCAGAGGCTCTGGTGAACACCTGCTGGCTCTTAGACTCCGCGCCCTGGGGAATCTCATGCTCTAGCTTCCAGTGGGATCCCTTTTGTTGCTCCAGTGGACTTGCTTTCCTGAACCACTCAGAGCTCCATCCGCACCAGTCAGCCGTAGGTTCCACTACATTAGCTGTGCACTCCTGACTCCAATGGGGTGCATCTGTCATCTGGCCTCAGGTGACCCGACAACAACCTTTACCTGCTCGATCAAAAAAAAAATATATATTTTGGTTTTAAACCCACTTTTAAATGATCTGAACCTTTTAAATCAAACACAAAAGGCTCTCACATTATGTATCTGTTAATTATTCTAAAGGTCTATGCACAATAAGATCATAATGTGTGTATGTGCATGTGGTTCTCTGCTGGGTATTCAGGTTTATAGAGTCACTCTTAACTTCAGTGAGAATTTCAGCTGTTGGCTAATCTGTGATAAAAGTTAAAATTGTATATTTTTCTATTAATCATATTTTATGAATTGTATTTAAATAAGCCAAATTATTAATAATACAATTGTTTGGACCTGGTGTATGATTAGCAGGCTTTGCACAATGCAGAAGAGCTTTAAATGTCTTGGCGGGCTGGCCTTCTCTCTCTGTCCTTTAACAAATCATAGTTGTAAACAAATTAGTCTCAGTCTAAATCCTGCTGTGCAGGAGATTATGGGATTTTGGGTACTTATACTAGCAGTATTTTAAAAAAAACTTAACGATTTTTTAATTAATACATGACTGGATTAAAGATCTTTTTTTTGTTTTTGCCTGGAGTTTAGTGTTAATAAGAACTGTCCAAGAGCAATTATGGAACATAAAAAATGAATTTAATGGACCTCAGAACAATAATGGTTCTGAAATATGCGGGAATTTGTGATCAGTCATGGATTGAATTTAAATTATAACACTATACATCATAATTTCTGAACAACAATGGCTTTATTAGTACAGGAAAATGCATACATAAATATATGCCTGCAGGGATACCAAAATGAATTTTATGAGGGGGGCATGATAAATACCTCTCTACTCTTTGTATGGATACCTAAAGGATGTAAGCTGTACTAGAAAAATCAATACAAATCTACTTTAGCCCTCTTTTTGGGGGGTTATGAGAAATGGCCCTTCCCAAACAAGATATCACACTAAACCTATTGGTAGGTAAGAGAACCAGAACATTCGCTAAATGGAAGAGTGAGTTTGAAAACAAAGTTGGCAGTGCCTCAGCCTAGGACAGGGACTGTGATTAGAGGCAATTCCCTCCCCTGGTAAATTAACGCGTAATCCTTTTTTTTTTTCGTATCTTATATTTTTATTAGGGTTTTCCCGATACCACTTTTTTAGGACCGAGTACAAGTACCGATACTTTTTTTCAAGTAGTCGCCGATACCGAATACCGATTCTTTTTTTTAAATGTGTCCCCAAATGCAGCCATGTCCCCCCACATATTGCAGCCATGTATGTCCCCCCACATATTGCAGCCATGTATGTCCCCCACATATTGCAGCCATGTATGTCCCCCACATATTGCAGCCATGTATGGTCCCCCACATATTGCAGCCATGTATGGTCCCCCACATATTGCAGCCATGTATGGTCCCCCACATATTGCAGCCATGTATGGTCCCCCACATGATGCAGCCATGTATGGTCCCCCACATGATGCAGCCATGTATGGTCCCCCACATGATGCAGCCATGTATGGTCCCCCACATGATGCAGCCATGTATGGTCCCCCACATGATGCAGCCATGTATGGTCCCCCACATTATGCAGCCATGTATGGTCCCCCACATATGCAGCCATGTATGGTCCCCATACCTGTATATATGATGCCGCCGCTGCCACCGCCGTTAATCCCCTGCATTACAAGCTTCCGTTGTGAATACTTGTAAAGCACGCGCCGCCATGTATAGACACTCCCCTTCTCTGGATTGGAAGGATCCGTCCAATCACGAGAAGGGGAGTGTCTATGCATGGCGGCGCGCGCTTTACAAGTATTCACAATGGAAGCTTGTAATGGGTGCGCGGCGCTACGCTATGCTGTAATGCAGGGGATTAACGGCGGCATCATATATACAGATATGTGGGACATACATGGCTGCAATATGGGGGGCAAGGGAAATATTCTATTTTAGTATCGGGGGTATTTGCGGGAGTACAAGTACTCCCGCAAATACTCGGCATCGGTCCCGATACCGATACTAGTATCGGTATCGGGACAACCCTAATTTTTATTTTATTAAAAAAGAGAAACGTACAATTCAGAATACATAGTCCATAAAATTCACCGTCCAACTATTACGGATATACAGATATAACACATCTATTTACACATCTGTACCTATTCTTCCTTATTTTATCCATCCTTGTCAGCATAATCGGACACTTAATCTGTGCTTTCTATATCCCTCTCTCCTTCTTTCTTTAACCTCTTATCCCTTAAACAAAACCCCCCTCCCAAAAAAAGAAAAAAAATGGAGAAAGGCTGCTGGGATAGTAATAGGCAGTGCCTGGTACAGGTACAACATTTTTGGTAGAATACTCATCTTCACTATACTACTCCGGCCAAACCATGAATGCAATCCGTGTTGCCATTTGTCTAGGAGTATTCGCATTGAGTCATACAGTGGTGGAAAATTTTGCCCAAAAGTATTCTTTATTTTGATGGTATATATGTGCCCAGATATTTCAGGGCCTTCCCCCATTTAAATCCAAAATTCCGTCGTATGGTATCCCCCATAGTAGCGGGTACTGCCACATCCATTGCTTCAGATTTAGTACTGGTCATTTTTAGGTTGGACATCCTTCCATAGGACTCAATTTCGCCTACAAGGTTAGGGAGTGAGACATGTGGGTTGGTCAAGGAAAAGAGCAGGTCATCCGCATATGCTGCCGCCTTGTGTATCTCTGCTCTCCCATCTGTATTCCCTGAATATTCGGGTTTTGACGGATTCTATTTAATAGGGGCTCCAATGAGAGAGCAAACAACAAGGGCGAGAGAGGGCATCCCTGTCTCGTACCGTTTGAAATCTTAAAAGGGCGTGATAGTACTCCGTTTACTCTTACTGAGGCATGTGGGGTCGTGTAGACACTAATAATCCACCTAATCATGTGTTACCCCAGCCCCACATGTCACAGCACCTCCTCCAGAAACCGCCAACTCACTCTATCGAACGCCTTTTCCGCGTCGGTATTCAGAATACGCAAGGAATTTCTTTTGTCCCAAAATAATGGACCAAGTTAATGATTTTGATCGTGTTATCCCTGGCTTCTCTTCCCGGGATAAACCCTACCTGATCCAGGTCCACTAACTGCGATAACCAAGGTTGGAGACGGGTCGCCATTATTTTCGAAAAGAGTTTTAAGTCTACATTTAGTAGTGAGATTGTCCTGTAGCTTCCGCATTCTGCCGGGTCCTTACCCTTCTTTTGGTATCACTGTTATATGTGCAAGAAGTGCATCCGGGGGCGGCACCGCAGTACTGCCAAGTGCATCGAAGAGTTTTGCCATTTGTCCATTTAACAGTGTAGCAAATTCCTTATAGTACCTTATAGTGAATCCGTCTGGGCCTGGGGCCTTCCCCGATTTAATCTTTTTTAAGGTTGCATCTACCTCCTAAATGGAGATAGGTATCTCTAGGCTATTTCGGGCTGGAGATGGCAATCTAGATATTCCTGAAGAAGACAAATATTCCTTCACCCCTAGCTGAGTTTACCCGGCTATTGCAAGATTGTATAGAGAGGAATAATATTCCCCAAATGTCTGGGCTATCTCTATTGGTTTTTGCACTAATTGTCCCTCTTTCCCTTTAATTTGCGGTTTGACCCTCTCTTTTCCTTAAGAGTCCCTGCCAGCAACTTACTACATTTATCTCCAAGTTCATAATTGGCTTTCTTATCTCTTTGTATTGTTGCTTTTGCTTTAAAACGCATGATCTCTGTGATCTGTCTCCTTAATTGTCCTAACTCCCTTCCAATACAGGGTAGTTGTATTTTTTTATGCTGTAGTTCCAATTTCTGAATATCTTCCAGTAATTCCCTGATCTGTTTATCACGTTTCTTTTTCAGGATAGATCCATGCTTAATCAGGACCCCCTTGATCACCGTCTTGTGTGCCCCCCACACCATCCCTGGGTCACTCCCAGGCGTATCATTAACTTGAAAGTATGCTGCAATTTCTTTAGCGACATCTTCCCTAATTTCAGGGTTTTGCAGCAGACTCTCATTCAAGCGTCAGCATCTATACTGGGAGAAAACCACACTGGAGAGGGAGAGACACATACTGACTGGGGCATGATCTGACCAGGTTATATTCCCAACTGCTACTTCCAAGACTGAGGTGAATAAATAATGAGGAATCAGAAAGAAATCTATGCGGGAGTATACCTGATGTTGTTATGGAGAAGAAGGTGTAATCTTTTTCCTCTGTGTGAAATATCCTCCAGACCTCAACTAACTGCACCTCATGCAATTTCCGCAGTATACCTTTCCTAATGTTCCCCGGAGTCGACGATGTCCCTGAGGACACATCCATTCCAGGGTCCAAGGCAATATTAAAATCTCCCCCCAGAATTAGCTTGCCCTCTGTCAAATCAAGCATTTCTGTAATGACTTTTTTAATGAATACGTCTTGGTAAGTGTTTGGTGCATACAACGTGCCCAGGGTTACTTTAAACCCTCCGATGCTACCCTTCAGAAAAAGAAACCTACCCTTAGGGTCCAGGCATTTGTCTTATAGTGTTCAAGCAACTAGGTTGGAGATCAGAATTGAAACTCCTTTAGATTTTGCTTCTGATTCATTGCATGATAAACACATGGGAAGAATCTATTCTGGAGAAATGGTAATTCTCCTGCCCTAAAATGTGTCTCCTGAACATACGCCACATCAGTCCCCCATCTCCTTAGATCATTCAACATCATTCTACGTTTTCCTGGGACATTGAGTCCTTTAGCATTCAAAGATGTTACCTTTAATGTCTCCATCTCAAAAAACAAACAAAAAAAACTCAAAAATACCTCCCTCTCCTATATCAATCCCTCCTCCCTCTATGCCCCTAAGGCAAAGAACACCCCTGACTGGATCCTTTTCCAGTTACCTCGTGGGTGTATACCTAACTAGGGGGGAATGACCAAGACAGGCTAAGTTCCTCCCACCCAGCAACCACCCTCCCCCCGACTATATTTTTCGCATTTACAATCTTTTCCAGCATTTCAGCTTATTTGATTTCTATTATTTTTTCCAGAAGCACAAATCCTTGTTATACCTGCAGCTTTATAGCCTATTTATATCTTATATGTTATCTTATACCTTTAAATAGCTCCATATATAGAAAAGAAAAAAGAAGAGAAGGAAAAAAAAAAAAACAGGAAAAGAGGAGAAAGGAACTGGCCGTAAAAAAAAAAAAAGAAGAAAACTCTGTTATACATATACATATTCATCAGTGGCGGCTGGTGCTCAAATTTTTTTGGGGGGCGCAAACAAATGAAAAAAAAAACACAATTGCAGCCTCACTGTGCCCATCAAAGGCAGCCACTGTGCCATGCCATCAATTGTGACCACTGTGCCATGCCAAACGCAGCCATTGTGCCATGCCATCAATTGTTACAACTATGCCCACATCAATTGTTGCCACTGTGCCCACATCAATTGCCACTGTGCCCACATCAATTGTTGCCACTGTGCCCACATCCATTGACCCCCACTGTGCCCACATCCATTGACCCCCACTGTGCCCACATTAATTGTCCCCCACTGGTGCCCACATCAATTGTCCCCATATCAATTGTCCCCACATCAATTGTCCCCACTGTTCCCTGTAAAATGCTGCCAGTCAGATTGCTCCCCCCCGCCTGGCACGTACCTTTCTGGGGTTCGCTATTCTCCTTCCACTGTCCCTCGATGTCTTCTGCCGCCCTCGATGACGCTCCAGCCAATCAGGTTACGGATAAACAGAATCACTGAAACCTGAGACGGCGTCAGTCTTATTCAAGGGACGTAGCCCACTACGTTCCGAGATAAGACATCCGGAAGCTGAAGGACTGTACTGGGAAAGCCTATCAGAGCCGCTGGCTCTGACAGGCACTTCCCCACAGCCAACCAGCTGTCCTTAGTCAGATAATCGGCGCCCTATGTCCGGTTATCTGACTAGGCTGGCCACAATAACATACACTCAGGCAATGCGTGAGTGTATGTTATTTGCGTGGCGCTGCAAAACTAATTTTTAAATGCCTTAAAAGGCCCGTTTTTTTTTTTAAGACTACAGGAGGGGGGGGCGGCGCCCGGGCGCCCCCTATGGATGGGCCGCCACTAATATTCATATACATATACTTATACCTATACTTATACATATACCGCAGCCCAAGTTCCCGTATATTCTAAAATATAAATTATATATATAATAAAATAAATTAAAGCGTAAACTAAACAGGAGCAGAAGAACTACTGCAACCAGCATATAACATTGCTCAGCTCACTGGGTGAATGAAGAAAACTGAGAATATAGTATATAGAGGAAAACCAGTATAGAAATAATACAATTTTTTTTATGAGACATAACATATGCTTATAAGAGTGACACTCCCAAAAATTATGACAAAAAATTTAAAAACTTCAAATAACTCACCATGCCTCACTAAAGACTAAATCACCAAGTAGTACTATATACTACTATTACTACACTGTCTACTTTCCAAAAAGGGGTCATTCGGGGGATAGTTGTTCTGTTCTGGCATTTTTGGGCCTCAACAAATGAGATGTCAGTATATCGGGATATATCGATTTTTAGATAACAGACTAATTAGTAAACACTGATTTGGGTTATTTTCACAAAAAAATTTAGCAGAATATATTTTGGCTTAAATTATGAAGAAAGATTATTTATTTTCAAAAAAATGATAACAGAAACAAAGAAAAACTTGTTTTGTTTTTAAAACTTTAGTTTTTTTGTAGTTTATTTAGCAAAAAAATGCAAAAACCCAGTGGTGATTAAATACCACCAAAAGAAAGCTTTATTTGTGTGAAAAAAATTATCGAAATGTTATTTGGGTACAATGTTGTATGACAACACAATTGTCATTCAAATTCAGACAGCACTGAAAGCTGAAAATTGGCCTGAGCAAGAAGGAGGTGAAAGTTACCGGTATTGAAGTAGTTTAAAGTAGGGATGCACCGATACAGTTTTTTTATCGGTGAGTACGAGTACAGATACTTTTGGTCAAGTACTCGCTGATACTGAGTACCGATACATTGCGGTGAAATTTGCGTCCATACAAAATTAATGAGTGAAAATCGCACTGCAAACATTACATGTAATTTGAACAGCAATTCCTGTCTGAATCACATGCAAATTTCCCCACTGCTCCTATGTGTGTGAACCCAGTAAAGAAAGTGAAGTGCCATGTGGTGCAGCAATAGGCAGTTTATTAAAATATTAGAACAGCCCAGTAAATATCTAGTCAAATCCATATCTGCAGTGTCCCTGTCCTGCCAATGATAGCAAATAGGACTCCTGTGGGTATAAGACAGAAGTGATGCTAGCTTGGGGGAAGACTGCCGAACATCTCCTTCAGCCCTGGGAGCACCTCCAGCGGCTGTGGGTTCACACACATAGGAGTGGTGGAGGAAATCACATTCGGACAGGAATGTCGATTTTTTGTAGTGTGATCTGCACCTATTAATTTAGGATAGGTGTAAATCACACCGCAAGGTATTGGTTTCGGTATCAAAGCTTTTTTATGAGTACTAGTACTCGTGAAAAAACTCAGTATCAGCACCGAAACTGGTATCAGTGCATTCATAGTTAGAAGTATTTAAATATGACATGTTAAATATTGAAAATGAGCCTTAGGGCTCATTTACACTTGCTTTAGTTAAACATGCTTTTTTGATGTGTTTTTGATGCTTTGGTGGTTCTTCGCTTATGCTTCAGTGGTGCTTTGGTGGTTCTTTGATGATGCTTCAGTGGTTCTTTGGTGGTTCTTCGATGATGCTTCAGTGGTTCTTTGGTGGTTCTTCGATGATGCTTCAGTGGTGCTTTGGTGGTTCTTCGATGATGCTTCAGTGGTGCTTAAGTGGAGCTTCAAGTGAGCTTTGTCATAGACTTCTATGGAGGCTTTGAAGATGCACCACTAAAGCAACATGGGGTATCATTTTTAAAGCAAAGTAAACAGGACTGTTAGCTAACCATTTTATTTAGTGACATGGACTTTGACTGGCATTCAGAGAGTTTTAAAAAAGCCTGTCTAAAGCCATGTTTTGTTTTCAATTTATTTGTATTAATATTTTTACCAAAATACAAAAAAATATACATTTATACATGATTCCTTTAAAATGTACATTGTTCCTTTTTTAAATATACGGAATCTTGATAAATATCTATTAGTTACTTTATTCTTAAAACCCAATACCTTTTACCTCACATATATATACTCCCATTCATCCCCTCATTCCTACCAAAAAAAAAAATGTTTTATATATATATTTCTCCTACTATACCTTTTATAAACATTCCTTCCGATAGCCTATATTCATCCCATTTTTTTTCATAGTTCTGGCATTTGACTATTTATATATCCTTCTTCTCTTATCTGTTTTTCCATATATTGTATTTTGCTCAGTTCACATATCCAATCTGTCATGAACTTTTTCCCCAAAATTTCTCACTAAGTGGCATCCATACCAAATATGGTCCATGGCCTCCCTTTCGATCTTACATCTCCAACAAATATCTGTTTGTTCATTATTTATTTTGTTTAATGCTACTGGACTCTAATACCATCTCATTGCAATGAAGCCATGTTTTGAAGCAAGTGTAAACTTAATGAATGAACAGACAATCAAATAAGTGCCCATATGAGGTTTTCTTTGGATGGTTCACTGCGTAGTCTATTGTTTTCTTATATTCAACTATTGTTTAACTTATTATATTATAACTCTTGGAAGTGACCTATATCGTTGTCCCTGATAACTTTTACCAATCAATGCTCCATTCTCCAGCCCAATTCCAATGCAAGTGCAAGTCCCTTAAAAGACGTACCTGCTTTTCAATTTGGTTGTTTTTGCCTGCTGCTACCTCTAACAAATCCTAGCTGGAAACAATTGAATTCACCCACTTGTGTGATATCATTGCTGTAACAGAGGGCACCCTTCCTGTGGTTTGTGTTGCATTGATGTTAAGCATTTCCTTCACAGAAACATCAGCATCAAGTAAAATCAATACTTAGAACTCGGATTAACTACACAGGGGATACCCAGAGGTCCAGGGCTTACAAGGCAACGTTTGACAGATGAGTCACACTTTAAAGTATAAGCAGATAATACCCCCTAGGGATCTCATATTACATCTTGTCCTTGCACGGCATATCGCCTGGCAACTTTTAACACAGATGGCAACTGTTCTTACATGTCAAAAGCATCCCTAGGATATCCCAGGAGCAGGGTGAGTAATAGTCAGTAAAATTGACCTGCTCCTGGTAGATGAGAGGACTGTGACAAAGAGTGACAGAAAATGTGACCATGTACATTCATAATACAATAATGTACTGACTACTAAGAACATCACATTATCATTTTACCTTCAGAAAGTAAGTGTACTTTTAAGCATACTCACTCAGGAACAGTCATGGCCACCACCCCCTTCCCAGGCAAAGAACTGATATAGCAATATAGACCTAATTTTGTGGCTTTACAAGGTCTTTGCTGTCGCGGCCTGATTGCCAATTGGCAGCGTTTACAACCTCTGCTAGAGTTGACCTTGCTCTCTAGAGTGCATATGTGAGGACACCACCATAGGAGTTAATAGAATGCCTGTCTTGTGCATGGAATTGTATTGCTATTTAATCAGCGGGAAAGGATGGTCCTTTCGGATAGAATTCTTTTAAAAGTACACTTACCATTTAAATCACTGGCCACTTTATTAGGTACACCTTGCTAGCACCAAGTTGGTCCCCCTTTTGTTTTAAGAACAAGGTGTTGGAAACATTCCTCAGAGATTTTGTAACTCTCATCCCCCTCTAAATTTGAACAGCGTCTGTACTTGAAAGTACAGGGGAGCTACATATCTATTAGTCATAGAGGGGGTGGAGAGGAGAGAAGGGGTGGCCCCCTTCCCCCCTAATGGATGCACTGCCACTGGTCTGCAGGCATCAGTGAGGCATGGTGGAGGTTCCTTGCAAGTTTGTGGCTGCATTTCTGCAAATTGAGTTGAAGATTTGGTCAGGCTCAATAGTGTGCTCAATGCTGAGCAGGGCAACGACCACAAACATACAGACAATGTCATTTAAGAACTATCTTTAGCGTAAAGACATGCAAGGAGACCTGGAAGTGATGGTTTGGTCCCCACCGAGCCTTTATCTCAACATTATTGAGTCTGTCTGGGATTAGATGAAGAGGCAGAAACATTTGAGACAGCCTACATCTACAGAAGATCTGTGGTTACTTCTCCAAGATGTTTGGAAAAACCTACCTGCTGAGTTCCTTTAAAAACTGGGTGTAAGTGTACCTAGAAGAATTGATGCTGTTATGAAGGCAAAGGGAGGTTACACAAAATATTGATTTGATTTCTCTTCTGTTCATTTACTTTCCATTTTGCTAATTTATAAAAATAAACTATTAACACTTTTTTTATTTTTGAAACCATTCTTAATTTACGTCATGTTTCATTAATGCCTAAAACTTTTAAACAATAATATATATATATATATATATATATATATATATATATATATATATATATATATACACTGTATAAGTATTTGGGCTATCTGCATGTTAGCTGTTCTATAATTTCCTGAAAAGTAAGAGTTTTAGTTGGTTGTACAGTGAGGGAAAAAAGTATTTGATCCCCTGGTGATTTTGTATGTTTTCTCACTGCCAAACAAATTATCAGTCTATAATTTATTTTAATGGCAGGTTTATTTTAACAGTGAGAGACAGAATAACAACAAAAATATCCAGAAAAATGCATTTAAAAAAAGTTATAAATTGATTTGTATTTTAACGAGTGAAATAAATATTAGACTCCTTCGCAAAACATGACTTAGTACTTGGTGGCAAAACCCTTCTTGGCAATCACAGAGGTCAAACATTTCTTGTAGTTGGCCCCAAGGTTTGCACACATATCAGGAGGGATTTTGTCTCAGGCGGCGTACACACGACCGAGGTTCTCACTAGAAACCAGCGAGAACCTCGCTGGGAGCTGCATTCCAGCGAGAACCTCGGCCGTGTGTACGCTCCTGGCTCGACGGCCGGCCGAGAACCTCGACGGGCGGAATGATGTGTTCCGCCCGTCGAGGTTCTCGTAGGTGTGTACGCCGCCTCACTTCTCTTTGCTGACAAGGCTGACTTTGGTAACTTGAACCTTCAGCTCTGTCTCATATTTTCTATGGGATTAAGGTCTGGAGATGTGCTTCTTAAGTCACTCCTTTGTTGCCTTGGCCATGTGGTTTTGGTCATTGTCATGCTGGAAGACCCATCCACAACCCATTTTCAATGCCCTGGCTGAGAGAAGAAGGTTCTCATCCAAGATTTGACGGTACATGGCCCGGTCCATCGTCCCTTTGATGTGGTGAAGTTGTCCTGTCCCCTTAGCAGAAAAACAACCACAAAGAATAATGTTTCCACCTCCATGTTTGACGGTGGGGATGGTGTTCCTGGGGTCATAGGCAGCATTCCTCCTCCAAACACAGAGAGTTGAGTTGATGCCAAAGAGCTTGATTTTGGTCTCATCTGACCACAACACTTTCATCCAGTTCAATTCAGATGTTCATTAGCAAACTTCTGATGGGCCTGTACATGCCCTTTCTTGAGCAGGGGGACCTTGCAGGCGCTGCAGAATTTCAGTCTTTCACGGCATAGTGTGTCACCAATTGCTTTCTTGGTGACTATGGTCCAAGCTGCCTTGAGATCGTTGACAAGATTCTCCCGTGTAGTTCTGACGTTCTGTAGTTCTTTAAGATAGTGCTCCTAATCTCAGCTCGTTACCTGTATAGAAGACACCTGGGAGCCAGAAATCTTGCTTATTGATAGGGGATCAAATACTTATTTCACTCATTAAAATACAAATCAATTTATATCTTTTTTTAAATGCTTTTTTCTGAATATTTTTGTTTTTATTCTGAAGCTCACTGTTAAAGCAAACCTACCATTAAAATTATAGACTGATAATTTCTTTGTCAGTGAGCAAATGTACAAAACTAGCAGGGGATCAAATACTTTTTTCCCTCACTGTACATAGTAATTTCAGTCACTCCTTTTGCTCACTGCACTTTTTAATTAATCAAGAGTTCTTTAATAATTTTTGTCCTGTTTGGTTTCATGCATTCCTGCTGCTGATTCAGCAAACTGTCTGCACGCTACAAGTGTGACATTGCTAACACCCACTTTAATAGCTAGTGTACTGACACATGTAAAGTAAAGCAAGAAAAAATCAGTGTGAGACACCACTGTGTGACTGTGGGTATCAGGGATATTAGTAGACATTGTACATAATGTTACACTTATGCCTTAAATCAAGTACAGTCATTGCAGCATTAGCAGAGCTCGCCAGTGTGTTGCACACCGTGTGCATCCAAACAATTCAAGGTATATCCACTGTGTGATTAATTAGGCAAATTAAGTACCAGTAATTTCTCCACTCTGGTTATCATAAGAATAATAGGAGTGATCAAGCACACCAGGACCTTTCCCCTTGGATGTTAACTCACCAGATTCCCATAAAACAACATTATGACTTCCTCAGCGTGCGTGGCCACACAACACAGCCTCTTCTATTTATCTAGTAGCAATCAAAGGTGTTAACCCCCTAATGCTCTCACTGTCTGACCTCAAGACTATTATTACCGCGGTCAGCGCTTCCCCATCTATGCGACTGCACATACATACTAAATCTCTGTGCGATCTGATCGATCCTCAATGATTGGATCATGTATGATCACATTTTTTGAGTCTGAAATACTGTAGGCTCAATCCAACCCAATGGGTCAAATTTAGTGATCTGATCTCTCCCGGCTCAGCCCAGAGCTATACTATTCTCACATATCCTAAAAAAAGCTCAAAACATTCATGCACAAATTCTTCCTCTTATGTCTCAATATATTCAACAGATAACATTTTGTAAAACACCCTGTATTGTAAAATTAATATAAAATTAATATAAAGAACATCTGATACATAAGATCAAATAATGGACATTGGTAGTCTAATACCCCGGAATTCAAATTTGCATAACTGAAATCAACTAAGGAATAAAACCATAGTAGATATTATTATGCCCTGTACACACGATCGGTCAAACTGATGAGAACGGTCTGATGGATTGATGGTCAGTCGTGCCTACACACCATCGGTTAAAAAACCGATTGTGTCAGAACGCGGTGACGTAAAACACAACGACGTGCTGAAAAAAATGAAGTTCAATACTTCCAAGCATGCGTCGACTTGATTCTGAGCATGCGTGGATTTTTAACCGATGGACGTGCCTACAGACGATCGTTTTTTTTACTATCGGTTAGGTATCCATCGGTTAATTTTAAAACAAGTTTGAATTTTTTTAACCGATGGATAAATAACCGATGGGGCCCACACACGATCGGTTTGGTCTGATGAAAATGGTCCATAAGACTGTTCTCATCGGTTGGACCGATCTTGTGTACGCGACATTAGAGTTACTTATAAAGCAGTTTAAATCCCAAGGGAAGTCATGTTGAATTGGACTTAGAGTGTCAGTCCAAAAAATCCATTTGGTTTCACATTTGGACAATTCCCTGTACATAATGTAATCCGATCACACTGCTTAATTTGTTGAGCAAAAATCCAATGATTTACAAAAACTGGAACGTGCAAAATCTGGTGCAGCTCTGCAAAGAAACCAATCAGCTTGCAAGACTTGTCAAATGTAATTGAACAAGCTAAAGTTAGAAGCGAGCTCCAGTTTTAGTAAATTTCCCCCAATGTAAAGCATATACCTTTTTCCTAATGCTTTGCAAAGTGCTGAAGTGGTCCAAACAGACTACTAATGCTTTATAGGTGTTTGCAGAAAGTAGACTATTTTCAGATATAAAAATAATACAATTAGTTACTGTCCATGCTACTTTATTTGAATAAAGCTGACCATAGACAGATCAAAATCTGCCCAGTTCAGCATGGGCTGGACGAATTCTAATCAGTGTCTGGCTGTCCCTGCTTTACAGAAGTTTAAGGAAAATATTGGAAACCTTTTCTCAATCAACGGTTGCAGACTATTGGTCTCGCTAGAATAGAATGTCCCAGGAGCAGGTCTACATCCAATCACTGGCTGAATGAAAAAAAAAAAAAACTGTCTATGGCCAGCTTAAAGGGGTTGTAAAGGTAAGAGTTTTTTCACCTTAATGCATTCTATGCATTAAGGTGAAAAAACATCTCTGGATTAGAGCCCCCCCCCCCCCCCCCCAAGCCCCCGCTTACTTACCTGACCCTTCGAAAGTCCCGCGCCGTGATTGCGCAAGCTTCTCAGTCCACTTCTCGGCTCATTCATTGGTTGATTGAAAGCAGCGCAGCCATTGGCTGGCACATGCTGTCAATCACATCCAATGATGCGGCGTGTCAGGGCGGGGCCGAGTGATACAGTGAGCGGCTATGGCCGCCGGCTGTATCACAGGAGCGCGCCCGCAAGAACTCATCACCATGCGAGCTGGCTCACATGAAGGTGATGAGTTCTTGCGAGGGGGAGCCGAGACAGCCGCCAAGGGACCCCAGAAGACCAGGTTCAGGGCCACTCTGTGCAAAACGAGCTGCACAGTGAAGGTAAGTTTAATATGTTTGTTATTTTAAAAAAAAAGGCTATTTTTTTTTTATAATATACAGTAACATGTCATACTTACCTGCTCTGTGCAGTGATTTTGCACAGTGCAGCCCCGATCCTCCTCTTCTTGGGTCTCCTGACAGCGCTCCTGGCCCCTTCTCCTTGCAAGTGCCCCCATAAGCAAGCTGCTTGCTATGGAGGCATTCGTGCAAGCTTGCTCCCTAGAATTGCAGCCTCTGTGTATCCATAAGACACCGAGAGCATGACTCAGCCTTACCCCCCTCTACATTGGCTGTGACTGACTGCAGGGAAGCCAATGGCTCCCGCTGCTGTGTCTCAGCCAATGAGGAGGGAGAGACATTTCTCTTGTGCACATCGCTAAATCAAGATGGGACTTGGGTAAATATTGGGGGGTTCTGGGGGGGATGCTGCACACTGAAGATTTTTTAACTTGCTGCATACAATGCAATAAGGTAAAAAAAAAAACTTCAGCCGTTACAACAACTTTAATAGTTAGATTTTTAGGACAAGCTTTCACCGGTCCAGCACTAATATGGATATACTCACCTTAACCACGTGATAACAAAATCTACTAAGTTTACCAGAAAGAATAACATAAAATCTATCTGCTAGTGCTTAGCAAATGGCAGCGCATACTTGGCATATTCACTAATTACAGTAATTCCAGAATTCAATTATGACTCACAGAGTTATTATTGCCCACAAGATAAATCTACAGCTTGGGTTTGCAAATCTTTATTGAATAAATAAAAATACTGGGGAGCTGTGGTGGCTCAACGTGATTGGCACTGCGCTGACAAGCCGTTCACCTCTGCAGCCAAGGGTTTGGATCCCAGTCTCGGCTACATGTGAATTGAGTTTGGTGGTCTCAGCCCGGCTCCCGGTGGGTGTGCTATGCAAGGTAAGCCTGTGCTTAGTACGCCCACCCCCCACCCCCCACAAAAACCACCACACTTGCACGCACACGAAATTGGTTTAATACACACACACTTTGGCCATGCGGTCTCCTAAATAAAGAGAGGCGAAGGACCTACGGGGCTGGCTGGGTGGGCTAGACCCCCTCACTCCCTCATAGGGGGAGTCCCTCTGCCCCATTGGGGTCCCGTTGGGCCCCAGTTGGGCTCCCAAGTGGAGCAGGTAGGGCGGGGTGAGTGGGAGGCCCCCCCCTCACACCCGCCATTGCCACCGGGGGCATGGAGAAGGATGGCGATTGCCTCCGGGGGGAGGGTCTGCCTACCCCTAACTCCTGCAGTCCGGCTCCTCTCTCTCAAGTTCACGCACAAAAATACACTTTAGAAAAAAAAAAAAAATACTGATGAACAGAATACTTAAATATTGACGCAATTCCATTGCTAATCAGGACATCAGCATGTATAATTAAATAAATTCATATGAACTCACACTGTGAAATTTCTAGCTGTTAATTGATGGTTAGGAGACCTGCCCATCTGCCACCAGGATTATCAAGGCACGGAGCAGGACACTCTGTACACCTTAGGGACAAATCAGAATTTCGCCCAGGAAAGCAGAAAGTCCTCTAATTCCTGAGCACAAGGGCCAGTCAGAACTATATAAACTTTTTTTTATACAAATTATATGTTTGCTTAAAGTGATTGTAAACCCACTTCTATTAGATGCCCCCATCCTCTCTGCACCATTATTATAATTGTCCCTGTGCCTGTGTAGTGTAAAGAAAACTGCACGATTCTACCAGTATAAGCTCCGCTCCCGCTGCTCAGCTGATTCCTCTCCTTTCTTCTGTCTATGGCTCACAGCTGCAGTGGGCGGGGCTGTTTCCTCCCGCTGACGTCATCCGAGAAGGAGGGGGAAAGAGGAGAGAGAGCGCAGAGATGCCAACAATCAGCTGAGTGGTGGGAGCGGAGCTCATACAGGTACAATCATGACGGGTTTTTTTTACGTTACACGGGCACAGAGACAATTATTATAATAGTGCAGAGAGGATGGGAGCATGTAATAGAAGAAATCAGAGCAGAGACAGACAAAGAGTGGAGGATGGAGGAGAGGGGAGAAGGACACAGGCGACAGATAGCAGGCTGCAGATGACGGAGGCATGCAAACGGACCACAATGTCAGGGCTTAGCAGCCATGATTATCGTGGTCAGTTTGCAGAGGGGAGGGCATAGCAGGGCAGGATCAGCCAGGTATTTCAGGTGATACAGCGGTCCAAATGACATAGTACATGCACTGCTTTAAAGAAACAGGATACATTTGAAATTTTTGGGGGGGTTAACAAACACTATAAGTTAACAATAATATCAGCAAAAGCAACCTAGCATAGGACTGAAGATCAGGTGAACAAAAATCTCTGCAGGCCAAGACAAAAGCATTTTTCAGACATTTCAGTTCTAAAATGTTGATACTCACAGATAGTGTATCACTTTGCTAATCAAACAGCCCATGCGCACCATGTAAAATCACCACATTAAAGCTGTAGAAAAAATAAACTATGAAGAAAAATTATAAAATATACTCACTTTACATCCAGCATCTACACAAACAGAAGGTAACGTCACAAACCTTCCTGGGTACACTGAGTATCCCAAATCTTCTGGAAAGATGCTTCAAGATGCTTCAGTAGAAATACAGCAATGTCTTTTATGAGATTTGGAATCCTCAGTGCCCCCAAAATCTTGTCAGAGACCAGACTTAAACCCCATTAAAAATATGTGGAATGACTTGAAAACTGCAGTTCACAAACGGTCACCATCAAATTGAACTGAACTTGAGCAGTTCTGCAAAAAAAAGGGGCGAATATTGCAATGTCTAGATATGCAAAGTTAGTAGAAACATATCCCAATAGACTAAAGGCTGTAATTAATTAAAAAGGTGGTTCAACAAAATACTGACATAAGGGGGTGATCCTTTTTCCAACTCAGTGATTCTGTTTTTTTAATTGTTATTAATTTTTTCTGACATGTTGGTGTTGGGATGTGTGGGGGTGCACTGGGAGGTTACCCACTCTCTTCCTCTCACTGACAGGAGTGACTGCAGTGTCACTCCTGTCAGCAGGGATTATTCTTCTCCGGAGCACCTTACCACCACCTCTGGCACTAGCCCCCTGCCTCGCTGGCCGCTATCACTTTTAAACACAGAAGTGGCCTCCTGTGCCGATTTTGTGTTTACATATGGCACAGCACACCTCAAGTGATAGCGCCTCCTCAGTTCAGGAGGAGCAGCTGCAAGGAGGCAGTTTCAGTTATTACTTCTGGGGTAATTACCAATTACCAGGCACATATATTACATAACCTACGCAGGAAGGATATTGTAAAAGAACGAGCTGAGAAACATTGCCCCAGACAACCATGGAGAGCAGATTCTACAGTTTCTTGTGAGAAATAATAAAACTGAGCATTTCTAACTCAATGGATAATTTAAATGTACAAGTAATGAGCTTTCTGCATCATTCATTTTTTCTGTTACTGGAGGATCAGTATTTTTCTTGATGATTGTCAGCCCTATGCATAAGCTTACACATGTCATTATGTCTGAAGATATTATATTGTGGACTGTTGTTTATGGTATAGCCCAAAGGTGCTATGTTTGCTATGTGTATTATGTTTTACATGATTTATAACAATTCAGAAATAATGTAAAGATAGTTCTGTGAACATGACATCAGACATAGCATATGTGGGCTATACCAAGTAGCAAGCCTGACCATTCTGCTTTTGCAGAAATCAAGAAAAAAATGAAGTAGCCTTCAAATATTGCCATTGCCTTAAACCTGTAAAATACCCCATTCTGTTGAAGTGTGTCACTTTACCAGACAGAGGCTTATTGGTTTCTGGGCAGCTCTTCAATGCAGTTTAGTTTTAGTTTAGTTAGAGGGGGGGTGTCGATGCATTTTTTCACGGGCAGTGGCTGGTGTTGGCGATTCAATCTTCACAGCACCATGGTTAATATGGTGTCAGGATGATTAAAGTACATTCATTTATAATATTACATTGTATTATAAGATGAAATAGTTCAACTCACCATAATGCCGAATCAGTGGGAGCCCTCAGTGTGTCACTTGCCACCATAGCCCACCACCAGATGCAGCTTGTCACTTGCAATGTCATCTGCCACCAGATTAAGCTTTTCACTTTCCACATCACCTGCCACCAGATGAAGCTTGTCACTTGTCATGTCACCTGCCACCAGATGCAGCTTGTCACCTGCTACATCACCTGTCTTCAGATGCAACTTGTCACTTGCCATGTCACCTGTCCTCAGATGCAGCTGTCACTTGCCACGCAATGATAAGCTTCACTGATAAGGCAGAACTGATATGCTGCACTGATGGAGACTGATATGGCTGCACTGATGGGCTGCACTGATGAGCCTGCACTGATGGACACTGAAGCCTCGTACACACAACCGAGGAACTCGTCGTAAATGAAACATTGTTTTCCTCGACGAGTTTCTTGTCAGGCTTGTCGAGAATCTTGTCAAGCTTTCTTTGCATACACACTGTCAAGACAAAATCTCATCATTCTCAAACACGGTGACGTTCAACACGTACGACGGCACTATAAAGGGGAAGTTCGATGCCACTGGCGCCACCCTTGGGGCTGCTTTTGCTAATCTCATGTTACTGCGTGTTAAGTAACGGTTTGGTAAAAGATTTGCATCTTTTCAGTCTGTTACAGCATGACAAATGTGCTATGTCCATTACAAACCCTAATTTTACCGAAGGTGCGCTCCCGTCTCATACTTTATTCTGAGCATGCGCAGGTTTCTAAGCATACACAGGAACTTGTTTCTCGTTCGAAAACCAGCCTGACGAGGAACACGATGAGGAAATTGAGACTCCCGACGAGTAAAAAGAGAAGTTGTTCTCTTTTTTTCTCATCGAGTTCCACGACAGTTTTCTCAATGAAAAACATACACACGACCGTTTTCCTTGGCAAAAAAGCTCTGCCACCAAGTTTCTTGATGGATTCTGTAGAGGAAAACCGTTGTGTGTATGAGGCCTGATATGGCTGCACTGATGAACACTGATATGCTGCACTGATGAGCCTGCACTGATGGACACTGATATGGCTGCACTGATGGACACTGATATGGCTGCACTGATATGGCTGCACTGATGGGCACTGATATGGCTGCACTGATGGGCACTGCTGAGGTTGCACTAATGAGGCGTTCGAGCGCCCCTCCACCACCATACAAAGCCACATGTCCTCCACATTGCCCCATGTTGATCAGGACAAAAGCCTCTTCCCTGCAACCCTGACCTATGGTTGTGGGGATCTGCAGTGGGGATTATCAGAATCTAGCAATTCCTCCCTGTGATCCACGTTCAGTGATAGGCTGCATTGATGGGCACTAATGGGCAATAATAGGCTGCATTAATGGGCACTGTTGAGGTGGCACTGATGAGGCTGCATTGATGGACACTGCTAGGCTGTGCTGATGGTCACTGATTTGCTGCATTAATGGGCACTGATAGGCTGCATTGATGAGTCTGCACTGATGGGCACGGATAGGCTGTGCTCATTGGCACTGATAGGCTGCATTAATGGCCACTGATGAGGCTGCATTGATAAGACTGCACTGATTGACACTGATATGCTGCACTGGTAGGCACTGATATACTGCACTGATGGGCACTGATAGACTGCATTGATGGGCACTGATAAAGTGGTTTTGCTAAAATTTATTTTTGTAACTTAATTCTGCATAAAATATTTAATAGTGTAATTTCATGAGCCAGTTCATAAAGGTGTGTTTAGGGGCTGAATTCGAGGAGGGGCAGGGTAAGTGTTTGGTGGATCGATTTGTGGTGAGCAACTCCTAAGGGGTTGTAAAGGTCCATGTTTTTTCACCTTAATGCATCCTATACATTAAGGTGAAAAAACATCTGACAGTTACAGCCCCCCCCAGCCCCCCCCCCCCATTGTACTTACCTGAGCCCGTTCACCTGCTGCGCTTGCCCCAGACGTTCTCTTCTCCGCTTAGCATGCCCATTGATTGGCTAGATAGGATGGATTGATAGCAGCACAGCCATTGGCTTGCGCTGCTATCAATCACATCCAATGACGCGGTGTGCCAGGGCCAAGTGGTACAGTGAGCGGCTATAGCCACTGGCTGTATCATGAGAGCGCGCCCGCAAGAACTAACCCCCATGGGAGAGAGCTCCCATGAAAGGGGTTAGTTCTTGCGGGGAGGAGCCGAGACAGCTGCCGAGGGACCCCAGAAGACCAGATTCGGGGCTACTTTGTGCAAAACAAGCTGCACAGTTGAGGTAAGTATGACATGTTTGTTATTTAAAAAATAAATAATAATTATCCTTTACAACCCCTTTAAGGTCAGGCTAGCAGCTCAGAACCTGAAATGTTGAGCCCTGGTCCAAGGAATCAGGCAGGGAGCTGCCCAGCATCCTTGGTGGCACAGTGAGAAGAGCCACAGTCAGTGATTGCAGGTTCAGATCCAGATCCTAACAAAAATGCCGCGTACACACGGTCGTTTTTTGCGATGAAAAAAAACTACGTTTTTTGTGAAGTAAAAAACGACGTTTTTGAAACGTCACTTTCAAAGACGATGTTGCATACACACCATCGTTTTTTTCACAAAAAGCGAGGTTACGTTCACCACACTTTTCCATTGAAGCTCGCTTCATAACTAGCTTCTGGGCATGCGCGGGTTGAAAAACGTCGTTTTAAACGACGTTTTTGCTACACACGGTGACTTTTTGTGAAACAAAAAACGACGTTTTGAAAAACGACACAAAAAATTCAAGCATGTTGGAATTTTTTTTGGGTCGTTTTTATTAAGACAAAAAACAACGTTTTGCCCACACACGATCAATTTAAATGACGTTTTAAAAAACGACGTTTTTTTTTCATCGCAAAAAACGACCGTGTGTACGCGGCATAACACTTAAAGTGGACCGTTTGGCAATTTAACAAGCAAATACTTTTCTATAAGAAACTGTATGGCTTTTGCTAAGGAACTTTAACAGTTATTTTTTAAAGGTCATCCTTGAGCTCCAGGTAGTTAAAGGAGTTGTAAATAAAAATAAAAATGATGCTGAAATGACTGTTTACAGGGTATAGAGACATAATAGTTAACTGATTCCTTTTAAAAACGATTAAAAATAGATAAAAATCAATCATATAATGTACCTGTAGTTTCTAGTTTCGTTTTTGCATGTTGTTTCCTGTCTCTCTGCTGTACAGAGTCACAGAGCCAATACAGGGCAGTGATGGTTTGGAAAACAAAACTGATTGGTGCTGTGGGGTTTTAGACACACAGTAATCACACCTCCTTGATTAGTGACCACAGAGAGAAAGCTCCCAGTTCTGTGCTTATCAGGAAAAGGACAACCAGAAAGTGTGGAGATCAAAGAAGAATTACAGCAACTTGAGAGCAAAAACAAACAATGAGGACATGAAAACAGCACTGCATTAAGGTAAATGAAGCTATTAAGATAAAAAAAAATCCTTTACAAACCCTTTAAGTTTTCTTGGGTTGAGATGAAGTTATCAGTCTGCTGCATGATGCTTAAACAAAGGTGGCTCTGTCCTTCTAAAGAGAAAAAGCAGATGAAGGCATTGTTAGGGGGAGTAATGTGATCTCGATAAGAGAGGTAATTAAATACTTGTGTTACATGTACACCTTAAATGTCATGTCATGTATGTACTTAGCTTGATACATATAGGTCCACTTTAATTTGGGGACTTTCAGTTTATACAGGTGTAGTGTGCACCTTTTTTTGGTCATTATCCAACATGTAGGTTTATAGTTCAGTTATGTACCAGCCTTGACCTACCTGTTGATACAGTATCTAACACCTACATCATAAATTCAATGTGTAGAGCCCAAGCACAAATAGACTTCAGCAGGTCCTTTATATTGTCTGATACAACATCAAGGTAATGGTTACATCAGCCAGAGCGTAGGGCATTGTCCAGGGACACAAGCTAGATAGGAATAGACATGTGACATCACTTGGCAGATCTCTGTGGGTATAAATCCGAACAGGATGCCAGTTGTGATGAATGTGTCTAATACAGGAGTACACCTGCTGTGCTGTTATCTCCCTCATCCATACAACATCCCCCTGTACTTAAAAATAAAGAGGCTATATAAGGATATATATACTGTGAACATCAAATCACAAAATATATTTTCTATGGGTATCTAGCCAGACTTTGAAGGTTTCCACACAGACGATGGTAGTGATCTCATCTGCCATTGTTTACAGTCATCCTTCAACTCTCGTTCTTCTGAGACCTGATAATTGTTAAGCTCATGTGCCTAGGCTGGCTATTTTGCATGTGATCCAACAGAGATTTGCATGACAATTGGCAACTATCAAGCAAATTGTTTCCAACGAGATAAAAAATCATTCTAAAGGGATGATATCAGTGTGAACTATCATATATGGTGGTGAGTGAAGATGAAGTGTTTAGAATCTGCTACACCACAAACACCAACAAATTGTTGGCCCACCCATTGCAGCTATAACAGCTTCAACTCTCCTGCGAAGGCTGTCCATATGGTTTAGGAGTGTGTCTATGGGAATGTTTGACCATTCTTCCAGAAGTGCATTTGTGAGGTCAGCCACTGATGTGGATGAGAAAGTCTGCATCGCAGTCCCTGCTCTAATTCAAGTGACAGACGCCTTGAGCGGCACTTTTGCTGCAGTCTCACCACTTCATATTTAGCTCATATGTAAGTACCCAAGGGGTAGAAGCACTCTTCTCCCTTCGGTTAGTATTCAATTTTGTCAGGTTCCCTGGCTAGATTGTTTTATACAATATTTTATTTATTTGTGTTTTTTTCCCAGATATTTAATGCATTTGCCCCTAAAGAGTGGATTAAATCCACAAAAAGCGTAGGGATTATTCGATGCACCTCATTTCTATGGATGGTTTAACCCAGGTGTGCCCAACCAGTGGCCTGAGCCATAGACTTCTATTACCTGCAAGTTTGTCGTGCTGAGAGTAGAGTGGGCTCTATAGAGCCGAGTGGGCTGCCATCCACCCATTCCACTCATTGTGGCTACCAAGTCGCTTAAATGGCCCTTGCTCGTCAAAAGGTTAGGCACTAATGGTTTAACCAGTTTAATAAATACAGATTTTATCTTTATATTGTTTCTATGGTGGTCTGTGTCATCTAGGATGGCTGCTATATATTTACCCTACAATGTGTTATTACTTGATGCAGCAGTCATATATTTATTATACAGCGTATCATTTATTGTTGTTGCCAGTTTTTTACATACAATTTTTGTTACATGTTGTCATTATGGACACAAACCTATGAATGCATTTTTCTAATATGTTATGTTATCATTATTTAGCAATAAACATTGTATTTTATATTGACTGTGTTTCTGTTGCTGCACATACCTCATACAAAGTCCCATTTTATTTCCTTTTTGTTTCTACTGAATCAAGGATGGAGACTATTAACATACGTTTCATATAAAGTCCCACTAAGTCCCCCCTTTTTTTTCCCCATATGGCTGTACTAATTCATCTCAAACATATTCTATTGGGTTGAGTTTAGGACTCTGTGCAGGCCAGTCAAGTTCCTCCAACCCAAACTCCCTCATCCATGTTTTTTATTGACCTTGCTTTGTGCACTGATCCAAATCATTTGTTTGAGGGGGGGTTATGGTTTGGGGCTGTTTTTGAGGGGGTTGGGCTTGGCCCCTTATTTCCTGTGAGGGGAACTCTTAAGGCGTCAGCATACCAAGACATTTTGGACACTTTTATTCTCCCAAATTTGTGGGAACAGTTTGGGGATGGCCCCTTGCTGTTCCAACATGACTGTTTACCAGTGCAAAAAGCAACATCCATAAAGACATGGGTGAGAGTCCTGATCTTAACCTGATAGAACACCTTTGGGATAGAGAAATAGCCAAGGGTGCCAGATTGGAATGCCAGCTGAGCTTATGGACTACATAGATGTGTATGGTCACCCTAGGGATACTGCCGATATCCCAAGGGTGACCATACACATCTATGTAGTCCATAATTTCAGCCTTTGTCTGGCTGTTTTTTGACAACTGGCTTCTCAATCTGGCACCCTTGGCTATTTCTACATTAGCAACTTGTGCTCTTGGTCTTTGTGTGCCCTCTGTAGCAACACGGCACCCCCTGTGTCTTTTGCATCGCCTTGTTGGCCTTTGTCTGGAAGTATTGGGAAACTGTGTTGTGACTATCTAAAAAATCCTCTGAGGAAGCCCTTAGTGGCAAAACATGTCAAGATAGAAACCAGATCATCATGCTCTTGCAAAAGAAAAAGAAAAGTTCTGTGTGACACAACCGAAAAGACAAGTTGTTCTTTTTTTAACAGAGAAAGCAAGTTGTTCTTTTTACTTTTTATGCTAAAAACTATTTAAAAAATGTATGAATACAATGTTGTTGTTTTTTTTTAAATATAAACAATGTGGTTCTATTGTGGCACCATTAAAATCCCATAAAAAAAACTTTTTGTATATATCAACTTTATATATCCGAGTGGAAAATCTTAACCCCTTCCATACAGGGCAATTTCACCCCCTTCCTGCCCAGACCAATTTTTAGTTTTCAGCGCTGTTGCACTTTGAATGACAATTGCGCGGTCATGCAACACTGTACCCAAATTAAATCGTTATGTTGTTTTCCCCACACAAATAGAGCTTTCTTTTAGTGGTATTTGATCATCTCTGCGGTTTTTATTTTTTTGTGCTATAAACAAAAGAAGAGCGACAATTTAAAAAAAAAAAACACAATATTTTTTACTTTTTTATTTAATACATATCACAATTTTTTTTTTTTTTTACTTTTTTTTTTCTCAGTTTAGACCGATACGTATTCTTGTACATATTTTTGGTAAAAAAAAAACCGCAATAATCGTATATTGATTGGTTTGCGCAAAAGTTATAGCGTCTACAAAATAGGCGATAGATTTATGGCATTTTTTTTTTTTTTACTAGTAATGGCGGCGATCTGCGTTTTTTTTTTTTTTTTTGTGACCGTGACATTGCGGCGGACATATCGGACACTTTTGACACGTTTTTGGGACCATTCACATTTACACAGCGATTAATAAAACTGCACTGATTACTGTGTAAATGTGACTGGCAGGGAAGGGGTTAACACTAGGGGGCGCTGAAGGGGTTAAAATGTTTCCTAAAGTATGTTCTAACTGTAGGAGGAGGGGATTCGCAGGGGGAGGAGACCGATGTGTGTTCCTCTGTACTGGGAACACACATCAGTCTTCTCACCGCTGACAGGAGGTGGATCTGTGTGTTTACACACACAGATCCACACTCCTGCCGTGATCAGCGGTAATCGCAGGTGCCCGACGGCAATCGCGGCCGTCGGGCACGCGCACAGGATCGCGAGTGGTGCCGCGGGTGCACGCGCGCGCCGCCGGCGGTGCGCGCGCGCCCTAGAACGCCGTGAAGACAGGACGTCCTGTGACGTCCAGTCTCATCGGCGAGGGGTTGTTCAAGACGTAAATCCCCAATGGCCCGGTATTGAAGTGGTTAATACATGAAGATTTACTTAAATTGCAGGACCTAAATGTATTATGCTAACTCTAAAGGTTGCCATAGAGGGATGGAGCATGGACCGAATTTCGACCCATGTGTGGCCACAGCACTTGAAGTCGATCTACTGCTCAACTTCTGTTCAACTGCCCTGTTGGATAAAAGCCAATGGTTGCAGCACTGATTTGTGTATTCTGATAGCAGGGGAGTCTCCAGTGGAAAAGTACAGTATATAGCACAGTATATACATTCACCGCGCTACTAAAATGACACACAATAATGGCAGCCAACACAACTAAATATGATCAATTTAGCAAATAAACAAACAAACAAAATATGTGTAGCGCTAAAATTGGTGATAAAAAAATTGAAAAGTAATAAAATCTCAACACAAAAAAAGGAAAAAGAAAATAAACAAAATTGCCACCAATAGTGTTCAAAATGTGTCCTTGAATTGAAATAGCAGTCTCTGAAGATTCCAACCAGATTAATTAAAACGTGACTTTGTGCTGAAGAATCCAGATAAATGCTCCACCACCAGTGATAATGATGAAAGGCTTACCAGATAGTAGCGACCAAAATAAGTGTATACTTATTAGGTCAAACACGCTTATAAGACATCAATACCGGCTTCCAGATATACTCCAGTGTTGGGACAGGGTAGTGACTCCTCAAGATATATTAGTAGAACACCAGATGGAAAGTGTAGTAACCACATCAAAACGCCACTAATGTAGTGGATGGCTTGCCAAAGCTTCCCTTGCCAATTGCCCGAAGAATCTGAAACTGATCCAAGTTCACTGTCAGAAAAAGATCATACAGGCAGATAGTGAAGATTCCTTGGGTCACAGGAGTGCAGGAAAGGTGGATCCGTCCTCTCAAGTTCAAAGGAACAATGGTGATCAGCTCAGCTACACTCGCTCACAAGTCTCCAGTAGGGGTGAAGAGAATTTCCTCATCCACCTTGTATGTCTCAGTTGGGGGGAATAAGTTACTTTTTTTTTTTTAGTTCAGCACGCTGCCTGAATGAAATTTTTTGTTAACTATAAATGACCAGCTAAAGACCTCTATTTGTTCACCAGTATGTATGCACAAATGTTTAAAACAGACCCTATTTTACTAAGATGTTTTATGAATGTGACCAATAGGGCATTTATAGCTTTCTGTTGTAAGAAGCCTGCAGAGCAGCCTACCACCGCCACAGATCAAAGCTGGGTCCTGCTGAGGGCCATTGTATAAATGTTGAGTTTTAAATATATAACCTAACTTGTTTTTCAGAGAATGTTGGGCATTTGTTTCATCTAACTGACATGGGCCTGGTTGAAGCAAGTCAGCTCTGATGTATAAAGAGCCTCATTGAAGCACTTTTTGAACTGTTGAACAAATTGAATTTAGTGTATATATTTTTTTTTTTACTAACATTTATTTTTAGTGGAAAATAGTGTTTTTTTTTTTTTTGAGCATATATTTTGTTTTATTAATTACTGTAATATTCATGTGATATACAGCACATGTACATTGGCTGTAAGCCCCCCCCCCCATGTTCTAAATTATACATAGTTTTGATATTACATTCACCAATAGCATTTCAAGAAAAACATTTTCTATCCTTTTTTTTTCTCGTGATGTTTCATCCCTGAAAGCTCAATTTGTTTGTTTTTTCTAGACCATCTTGTCATATTGCTTGCATAAGTACATATAGACTAATGGCACATAAAGAAACAATCAATAACTCCTATTTTAAAATAGCCTATGCTCAATATTCTTGTTCACTGCTTCCTACACTCAGGTGCTTCTGTACTGCATTACTAAAAAAAAAAAAAAATTTAAAATAGACAGATTGTACTATATCTATGAAGTAGGGATGCCATTTTTTTTTAACAGTGAGTACGAGTACTGATTTTTTTGTACTCACCGATACCTACGACAACTGTTTTGTTTACACTTCAGCAATGGTGCACAGCCTTGAAAATGTATTTGTAAAATGTGTAAATATATGTTAAAGGTGTAAAAAATATTAATGAAAAAAGCAAACAAAAACAATTTTTTTTTTACCATATATATTTGAGTATAAGCCAAGTTTTTCAGCCCTTTTTTTTAGGCTGAAAATGCCCCCCTCGGCTTATACTCGAGTCTGTGTACCCGAGTACGTGACATGCATATTCAGACGGTGGGGCGTCCAGTGTTAAAAAGTCGCTCCTCCCCCTCCTTGTCCTGTTCCGTGATAGGCGGAACACTCAGTTTCCCAGCAGACACTGTGTTCAGTGTTCCACCTATCACTGGACGCCCGCCGTCTGAATATGCATGTCACGGATATCTCAGGTACACAGATCAGCAAAGTGAGGCTGTAATGGGCACAGTGAGGTCAAGCTGCAATGGGCACAGTGAGGTCAGGCTGCAAATGGGCACAGTGAGGTCAGGCTGCAAATGGGCACAGTGAGGTCAGGCTGCAAATGGGCACAGTGAGGTCAGGCATGCAATGGGCACAGTGAGGTCAGGCATGCAATGGGCACAGTGAGGTCAGGCTGCAAATGGGCACAGTAAGGTCAGGCTGCAAATGGGCACAGTAAGGTCAGGCTGCAAATGGGCACAGTGAGGTGAGGCATGCAATGGGCACAGTGAGGTGAGGCATGCAATGGGCACAGTGAGGTGAGGCATGCAATGGGCATTGTTAACCCTCTTTTCCACTTATGCCACGTACACACGATCGGTTCATCCGATGAAAACGGACCGATGGATTTTTTCATCAGATATCAGATGAAGCTGACTTTCATCAGTCTTGCCTACACACCATCAGTTAAAAATCCGATCGTGTCCAACGCGGTGACGTAAAACACAACGACGTGCAGAGAAAAATGAAGTTCAATGCTTCCGAGAATGCATCGACTTGATTCTGAGCATGCACAGATTTTTGACCGATTGATTTCCCCACAGACGTTTGTTTTTTTCTGTTGTTTTTTAACCATCAGAAAATTTTAAAACAGGTTCTATTTTTTTCACTGATGGGAAAAATGCAATGGGGCCCACACACAATCGGTTCGTCTGATGAAAACGGTCCATCGGACCGTTTTCATCAGATGAACCGATCGTGTGTACAGGGCATTACAGTAGCTGCTGCATTCTCACCCTAGGCTTATACTCAAGCCAATACATTTTCCCTGTTTTTTTGTGGTAAAAATTAGATGCCTCTGCTTATTTTCGGGTCGGCTTATATGCGAGTATATACGGTAATTATTAATGGTTTAGTTTATAAAATAGAAGTGAACAAAAAATAAATCTGTGGAATAAAATGATTAAATGTAGAAGGAGAATAGGGAGTTAATTTAGGCTGAATACAGTAAATTAAGGGTTATTAAGTAACAGTTCATTTTAACCACTTAAGACCCGGACCAAAATGCAGGTAAAGGACCTTGCCCCTTTTTGCGATTCGGCACTGCGTCGTTTTAACTGACAATTGCGCGGTCGTGCGACGTGGCTCCCAAACAAAATTGGCGTCCTTTTTTCCCCACAAATAGAGCTTTCTTTTGGTGGTATTTGATCACCTCTGCGGTTTTTATTTTTTGCGCTATAAACAAAAATAGAGCGACAATTTAAAAAAAAATGCAATATTTTTTACTTTTTGCTATAATAAATATCCCCCAAAAATATATAAAAAAAAAAATTTTCCTCAGTTTAGGCCGATACGTATTCTTCTACCTATTTTTGGTAAAAAAAAAATCGCAATAAGCGTTTATCGGTTGGTTTTCGCAAAATTTATAGCGTTTACAAAATAAGGGATAGTTTTATTGCATTATCAGCGTTTTTTTTCATGACTGTGACATTATGGCGGACACTTCGGACAATTTTGACACATTTTTGGGACAATTGTCATTTTCACAGCAAAAAATGCATTTAAATTGCATTGTTTACTGTGGAAATGACAGTTGCAGTTTGGGAGTTAACCACAGGTGGCGCTGTAGGGGATGTGTGACCTATGTGTTGTGTTTACAACTGTAGGGGGTGTGGCTGTAGGTGTGACGTCATCGATCGCGTCCCCCCTATTACAGGGATGAAGCGATCGATGCTACGGCCACAAAGAAGCACGGGGAAGCCGTGTTTACACACGGCTCTCCCCGTTCTTCTGCTCCAGGGATGGATCGCCGCACTGCAGCGGCGATCGGGTCCGCGAATCCCGCGGTCCTGGAGCTTCGGACCGGGTCACGGGCGCGCACCCGCGACCCACGACTGGGTACTAAAATCAACTTATATATATATGTTGATGTGCCCAGCCGTGCCATTCTGCCGACGTAAATGTGCAGTAGGCGGTCCTTAAGTGGTTAAAACAGATTCAAATTACATTTTAATTTGAAAACAGGGGAACATTAAATAAAAAAAATTGTTTTACTTGGCAAGTTGTTTCTATAGGCAAAACTTGAAAAAAATGGATAGAGCAAAGGAGGGTTATAACCCCTCTCAAATTTATTTTTCACCACCTGTGTCCCATTGTGCAGATTTTTCTTCATTTCCTGTACCACAGCCAAACAGCAAGTGAGAGGAAATCCCTGCAAGTTAAAGTGGTACTGTAGCAAAGTCTTTGCTACCACTTTTACCTACAGGTAAGCCTATAATAAGGCTTACCTGTAGGTATAAAGAATATCTCCTAAACCTATACGGTTTAGGAGATATTCCCCTCGCAATGCGCCGCTGATGAAGATGACATCTCGCTCGGCATGGACCAGGTAAGTTCTCTACACCTCGTTCTGAGGTAAGTATTTCATAATGAGCTAGTATGCGGTGCATACTAGCTCATTATGGCTTTTGCCTTTCAGGTGAAAAATATATATACAACCGCTTTAAGGGAATTCCATGGGGGGGCCCCAAGTCACCAGAACTAGTGTCCTCGTGGGAGGATTTCCCCTCCATTACTTTTCTGGGGACAACCCAAAATTTGGGATTTTTTTTTACTTTCACTGTCAGTGATAATGGTGAACAGGACAAACAGAGAGGGTGAATCTCCTTAACAGGGGCATAGACAGCAATAAAAACTGGCAAGTGTTCTAATCCCTCTCCACCCCATCTAAAACAAACAAAAAAAATGTTTTGCCTTTAGTTATACTTTAAACTGACTTCATCTTCAGATCGAAGTTTACCCCTTTGATCTGTAGATGAATAAACAGAAAGATACACAATTAAACAATGTTTATTTTTATCTTTCTGTTTTAGCTGAGCAATGTTGTTGATAAACATTGTCAGGCTGCTTCTTTTATTTTTATTTTTTACAGCTCCAATTGCCTGGACTTTGTTTACACTTCAGCAGTCAAAGGGGAACCTCGCTGACAGCTGAATGATTCATCCGTTGTTAAGGATGCAGTGGCCATGCTTCTTAATAACCAATAATTGCTGTCTTTTTTTTTTCACATTTCAGCTGGGAATCACACTGAAAGAACTGAGCCTGAAGGTTTTGATGTCAGGTATCGAAGCATGTGTACAAGTATTGATACACGTGCAAATGCTTAGTATTGGCACCAATACTGATATCAGTATCGATGCCACCCTACTATAAAGGTTAATTATTATATCTTACCTATTAATGTTTTATATTTCCCTTTATTTTCTTTGCCTGACGATCACACACAATATTCACAAGATGGGGGACAATGTGACAGTCATTGAGAGCATGGTGCTCTTATGAGTTATAGGAATTTCAGCACCAGTAACAAATGAACAAAAACCTCTCTATCAGAACGTAGTGAAACTGCTAATTCAGTATAACAGCCAGTATAACAGCCAGGGAACTAGCATTCACCAAAGAAGAAGATGGCAGTCGCAGCCTCCATATTTTCTTAAGATAGTTTTTCTTTAACCACTTCAGTCCCCGGAGGATTTGGCTGCCCAATGACTGGACCATTATTTGCGATTCAGTACTGCGTCACTTTAACCCTTTCATGACTAATGCCGTGTACACACGATCGGTCCATCCGATGAGAGCGGTCTGATGGACCGTTTTCATTGGTTAACCGATGAAGCTGACTGATGGTCCGTCGCGCCTACACACCATCGGTTAAAAAAAAAACGATTGTGTCAGACGTGCTGAAAAAAATGAAATGTAATGCTTCCAAGCATGCGTCGACTTGATTCTGCGCATGCGTGGATTTTTAACCGATGGTCATGCCTACAAATGATCGTTTTCTTTGCTATCGGTTAGGTATCAATCGGTTAAATTTAAAACAAGTTGGCTTTTTTTTTAACCGATGGTTAAATAACCGATGGCGCCCACACACGATCGGTTTGGACCGATGAAAACGTCCATCAGACCGTTCTCATCGGTTTAACCGATCGTGTGTACGCGGCATTAGGCTATTTCTGACATTTGTTGTTTACAAGTTAAAATACTTATTTTTTGCTAGAAAATTACTTAGAACCCCCAAACATTATATATATTTTTTAGCAGATAATCTAGAGAATAAAATGGCGATTGTTGCAATATTTTATGTCACACTGTATTTGTGCAGTGGTGTTTTAAACGCAACTTTTTGGAAAAAATACACTTTCATGAATTAAAAAAAAATGAAAAAGTAAAGTTAGCCTAAATTTTTTTGTATAATGTGAAAGATGATGTTACACCGAGTAAATAGATACCAAACATGTCATACACTCACTCATTTTTTTTTACGGTTACCAGGTTAGAGTTACAGAGGAGAATTATTGCTCTTGCTCTGACGATCGTGGCGATACCTCATATGCGTGATTTGAACATCGTTTACATATACAGACATGAATTCCGTAGGTGTTTTCTTTGCTGCGCGAGCTCGCTGGGACGGTGGCGCTTTAAAAAAAAATTGTTGATCACTTTTATTGCTGTCACAAGGAATTTAAACATTCCTTGTGACAGTAATAGGTGATGACAGGTACTCTTTGCACTTAAAAGTTTTCAGATCGCCGAAAACCAACGCCATTGGCAGCCGAGTAAACTGGAAGGGACGTTGTGACGTTGCTTCTGTGTTTACATTGAAGAGACTGGATTGATGCCATTCGTGGCTTCGTTTTAGTCTCTCTCTAGGCACTGGAGGCGGCAGATCGTAGATCGGGTCTCTCGGTGTGACGGGAGGCCCGGTAAGAGTGGCAGGGTAAGAATGTCCCCTCCCGCTCCTCCGGGATAACAACCGAGCGGCTTTTAGCCGCATTGGTTGTTATCCCTGGAAAGCCAATTGCCTGCAGCTGCGGGCATCATCCTGGTATAACCCACGAAAGCCGAGGCCGCATATGTGCGTACGCTCAGTGGGCAAGTAGTTAACTGACAATTGCGCGGTCGTGCGATGTTGCACCCAAACAACATTGACATCCTTTTTTTTCTGCAAATAGAGATTTCTTTTGGTGGTATTTGATCACCTGTGTGTTGTTTTTTTTTGCGCTATAATCAAAAAAAGAACGACAATTTTGAAATAAAAACTATATTTTTTACTTTTTGCTATAATAAATATCCCCCAAAAATTATTTAAAAAAAAATGTCTTTCTCAGTTTAGGTCGATATGTATTCTTCTACATATTTTGGCAATAAGCGTATATTGATTGGTTTGTACAAAAATTATAGCGTCTACAAAATAGGGGATAGATTTATGGCATTTTTATTAATATTTTTTTTTACTAGTAATGGCGGAGATCTGCGATTTTTATCGTGACTGCAACATTATGGGGGGCACATCAGACACTTTTTTTTGAAAATCTTTTTATTGAGTATAATACCATACAAACAGCATACAAACAAACAAACTTCAGTGAACCCGCCACAGCAGGGGCACTAGCCCCACACAGGAGACCGTGCCAGGAGGCAATGGGCTGTTTCCGTCATTAGTAGCATACTACTGCAGCAAGTTCACAAGAAAAAAAAAACATACAACCTAGTGTGGCACAGGCTCCTGCTCACTTGAAAGGACTAAGGATCTGATCTTTCAGTCGAGACCCAATGGACAGTAGTAGAAAACCAACAAACCCACAATAGAGATTACATTCCTAAAAAAAAAAAATAGACAAATAAAAAATATTAAACACCCAATGAATCAATATCACATCCACCCGTAGGGTGGCCCTATAAATGTGCTCAATCAGTCTAAGGCTGCCGTGGAGGCCTCCGCTAGCCATTTGGCCCACACTTTGTCATATTTTTTGGGGCATCCTCTATTTTGGTAGGTTTCCTTATAGAGCGGTAGTACTTTGTTGACATGCGCTTTCCATAGCAATATGGACGGCGGGGTACTTTTTTTCCATCAGAGAGATCATTTTCCTGGCATAAAATATCAGGAGCCCTATCAAAGTTCTCTCTGCCACCCTAGGGGCCAATTCTTCTACTAAGCCTAGAAGGCATATCTGTGGGGTTGGGGCTATATCTATTCCCACCACCTCCTGTATTACCTCTAGAACTTGCGACCAGTAGTTTCGGATTGCTGGGCAGGACCAGAAGATGTTTTTAATGTCGCCCGGATCCCCGGTACATCTCCAACACTCTGAGGACAAGGAGGAGTTCATTTATTGCATTCTATACAGGGTGAAATACGCTCGATGTAGTATTTTATATTGTATGAGACGGTCTCTAAGGGAGACCAGGATTTTAAACGGGAAGTCGCACATGTCCTCCCAATCCTCGGAGTCCAGTCCCGGGACGTCCTGTGTCCACCGCTGACGGAGCTTTGACAGATCTGGAGAGGAGACCCTAAGGAGATGCGCATAAAGGACCGAGGTCGGCTTCCTGGTGCATTCATATCTAGTGACCCTCTCCAGATCGGATTGTACAATTTGCGTGTCATTGGCCTTTCTTTGGGCTTTAAAACGCATGAGACAGCTGCATATAGTGAAATAGATGCGAGGGAGGCACATTGTTGTGGGACACTAGATGATTGAAGGTGTGCATAGCCGTGCCGGTGGTGAGGTCGGATATCAGCTTAATACCACATTTGGCCCATATTTTAGGGTCCGGTAGCGAGTAAAGATGGGACAAAGTAGGATTGTTCCATAGGGGGGCGTGCGGAGAGACTGCATTCCGTGGGAATCGCTCGAGTCCCAGTCCCGCCCTCCAGGCCTTCAGAGTCGTGTGCATGAAGGCGGTCAAATCTCATGGAGCCCTGGGACCCCGAAGGGGTAAATGTGTCAGGGCCTCTACAGACCCGACCACCGCTGCCTCCAGAACTGCCGCCGGGTTGGACGCATCCGGTACCAGCCATCAAACTGCCGTGACCAGCTGGGCTGCCAGAAAGTATTTCCGACAGTCCGGAAACGCCAACCCCCCTTGCGACATACATCAGACACTTTTGATGCTATTTTGGGACCAGTGTCATTTATACAGCGATCAGTGCTGTAAAAATGCACGGATTACTGTGTAAATCACACTGGAAAAGGTTAACCAATAGGGGCGAGGAAGGGGTTAAGTGTGTCCTAGGGGGGGCTTCTAACTGTAGGGGGCTGGGCTATGAGTGACACAACACTGATCGCTGCTCCCGATGACAGGGAGCAGTAGATCACTGTCCTGTCACTAGGCAGAACAGGGAAATGCCTTGTTTATATCTCCCTGTTCTGCAGCTCCGTGACATGATCGCGGGACACTGGCGGACATCGAGTCCGTGGGTTCTACGGGCATGGTCACGGAGCTCCTGGCAGGGGCATGTCGGCAAATTCGAAGCTACATACAGGTATGTTGCTTTGCGCAGCCGTGCCATTCAAAGCAGTGTGATATAAAAAAAAAATGTTGCCCTCCACCCCTTTTAGGCAATAAAGAGCAGTGATGGTGGGTCAAATATTGATCAGAACAGGACCAATAGTTTTTTAATATATGCTGAATGTTTTTTAGCTACCTGCAATCACATCCAGATAAAGTAAAGTCTTCCAGCACCAACTTGCTTTGCAGCTCTTTGATGTCAAAGGATCAAATGTCAGGATCTGCATGGAAGGCTGGTACTAGATTAAGATGTGATGGTGCATTGGTGTGTCACAATAACGCTAGTCCTTTAGAAACACCTACCTTTAGCCATACCCACCAATCAATGCAGCACCTTGGCACACTTTGTATGGTACACTTTCTTTAGCCCACATACGGTAAATCTCTTCCAACCATAAAAGGGCTAGTTGATTGTGTTTCCTCTCCAGGCCAAGGGTTCCCAGTCCCCACCTGCTTTACAATGTATTATTTGCAACCAAACATCAAAGAGAAGATATCACTTTAAAGCTGGCTACACATTATACTATTTTCTTATAAAACTTTGCTTTAGATTTACCAAAACCGTATAATATGAGGTCAAACCTAAACACTTGAAATTTGTATGCAATCAGGCAGGCCCTTGAACTACATAGTTGAAGGTAAATCTAAAGGAAATGGAACAATAAAAATTGTGTAATGTGTACTCAGCTTAGGAGAGCAGTTTCTGAACAAACACTGTTTGCAATATACTTTTACATAATGTATAAAAAAAAATAGCCAATGCATAATTTGATATAATTTATGGATGAATTACTTATAGTGTCTGAAATAGAGTAGAGAATTTATGGTGTTTTTTTGCAATTGTGAGCCTTTCCATGAATGCATATGCATGTCCACGCGCTTACTTTGATAATTGAATAAGAAATTATATGTGCGTAATCAAGTTTGGTATTGGGGTAATCAGAACAAAAAAGGAGAATATTATTAGAAATGAATGTGGATAACAAAGATTGCTGATTCATCACCTTTGAAAACGTCCATAGACGAAACCGGTCAGGTGACTACACGCTCTCACGTCACGCGCCCCGTCACGCTCAGCTGAGACCATTAAGGACTTCCGGGTAGGGACGCGCTCTGGAGTGGAACGCAAACAAGCTCCACGCGGCCATCGAGCATAGAGGCTCCCGTAACCCATCTGGTTCAGCCTATTGGACACTTTGTTAAGTTGCGGTGAAGCAGCTTCCTTTTTCCTTTTAACTTTTAAGTTGTTATATATTTTTTATTTTATTTTCTAAGTTCATTACTTTTTTATTGTTCCACTTGGAAACCAGTTTTTTAATAAATAACGGGAAGTACTACCCCATGAGGATTTTTTCTTTTTTGCCTCCCTATAACACCACCAATCTTTGGAGCTATTGGCTACAACGACTGAATCGATCACGCGCAGCCACTGATCCATCACGCGCAGCGATTGCCATTGATCCATCACGCGCAGCGAGTGGTAAGCAACGACCACAACCCACTGATCCCCAAGGCTCCTTACCCCCTCTGTGGGGACAACGATCTGGTAAGTGGGGATACATGTGGGGGAATAATTGGAGTCCCAACTGACATCCGCAGGCATTAACACCGGCAGTCACACCGTAGATGACCACGCATTCTCGCAGGACTCTCTCTTATACTACTGCTTATGCATGCTAGCATATAGTTGTTAATCTATTGTATTACATTGGACCTAATATTGTTCTGGAGCTTCTTCTCCAGAGTACAGAAACTTAGCACTTATAGTGACCACCATTTCAGCTGATTATCGGTACTGTAACTGTATAGTGGTATATTATTTTATACTTATATATATTCTTATCACCATTTTTCATTATTTTTCACTTTGCACCTTGTATCAATCTTGTACTCTATGGATGATCATAGGATTTAACAGAGTAACCATTGCTCATTTTTGTGAACATTGATCGCATATTTGAGGCTTAGCAACCTAAGGGTACAGCACTATTATATAAGTTAATATATTTTGATTCACTTACGTATTGTTATTACGTTTCACTCATACTATGGTATTGACCTAATATTTTCACTTGATCGTAATTAGCACTTAGCACTGCACACTCAATCACTGGATTTTGGAATAACACATAACCTTTATTCTTAATACTAAATTAAGTCATTTTTTCTTTGCATAAAATTAAGTAAGAGGCCTCACAGTTAGCCATCCCATAGGGCATCCATTACCAGGATCACATAAGGATATAACACACAAAACACAAAAAATCACTATTATCCCTTTGAGGGATTATCAGAAAAAAGGGATCACTTGGTGAAGCAGAGAGTTTCTTCAAATAAACTCACTGGCTACAAGTACCCGACACGAGATCACATCCACATAGCAGCGCCAATTACCTATAACCAACAAACCATTCTAATATATTGTCTCTCTCTGAGAGATTATATAGGAGGCAGCAGCTCATACACCCAGTCCTAGCGCGGATATCTCCATCATTACTTTCAACAAAGATAGCTGATTACCCAATTTTGTAGGAAAAACATAATTTTTTATTTAAAAAATAACAAAATAAAACGCTACTGTATTTTTGTAAGAAAGCCATATCTATTCTCAGAAAATGAATGTCATTTATGTGTTCATAATCTAGATAGTCGTTAGCAGGAGTCACTGTTTGAAGCATTAAAGGGGTTGTAAAGGTTTGTTTTTTATTTTCTAGATAGGTTCCTTTAAGCTTGTGCATTGTTGGTTCACTTACCTTTTCCTTCTGTAATGGTCACCACCGCTTACGATCTTCCATCCATCCACGACAAGCTTATCTGACACACTCCGACAATATTGCATACACGATCCATATCCATTCCCATAAACAAGATGAGACTCAAGCTCTGCACTTGCTTCAAAGATATGACAATTTATTGGTATTTTCTCAGCTTCTTATACAGTCTCAAGCATAATGCAGTTTATCACAGGACAATGCAATCTCCACCCCCCTATTCACTCACTGAGGATAATTCTTTAATTGGTAGCTAGACATGACGGCACCGTATCATCAATAGGGTTCAATTAACCTTGAATAGTAACACAGACATCTAGTTGAATAAGTTCTCTAGACAGCTTTATCACACAATGGCAGAGTCTTGTGAGAGTGGGTGCAATCCACACCTTCAACGGAATGTCTTTACAGTGAATAGCCAACACCTTAAGATATTTCAATAGCATATTATACAAAGGTATGACTCACTCTGGTCTTGTAGACCTGAATTAACACCTTTCAAAAGCATGTGTGCCCAGATTGCATAGCTAACAGCTTTTGATATTTGAAGACATCCTGCAAACATGAATTATTATTAATGTCCCTTATTAATGTCTTCTGTAATATATGAATTATGATTCTTTGTCACCCTATGGCCCTAGTGGACATAAGGTGACCCTAGACATAGGAATATCTCAGTCTGTCACGGTGCATTCCGTTACATCTCTCCCCTTTCGGTGGGAGACGGACACAGGGGTAACCCCAAACGGGTTGACTCCGAAGTCCGTCAGTAGTTCCCGTCCTCCAATGCTGGTATCCATACTGTACCCCAAATAAATGGCTCCAAACTGAGCATTACTCACCCCGCCAACCTCTGCCTCTCTCAGATAACACACCTGCCGCTGGGGAGAAGGCAGGGTGACTGGGCTCAGTCCATCATGCTGTTGGGGGTCTGGGCCAACTGCCCCCCCTTCCTGGGGTGTACCAGTGGAGACTGAAGTCCCATCCACTGGTGCTTGGTGAAAACCCCCCGGTGCTTGCAAAGCAAACCCGACATCCTCCTGTCCCAGTCCTGTACCATTTTCTGGGGTTGTGCCAGTGGAGACTGAAGTCCCGTCCACTACCCCAGGAACCCCCTCTTCTGTTAGTGAGGAGCAGAGGCCTATGACACTCTGCTCTGTTGCCAGCTCTTCTGCTGGGTTGCTGTGAGTGGAGACCACAGTCCCATCCACCACCACAGGGTCCCCCTCTTCCGTTAGTGGAGAGCAGAGGTCCGTGACCCTCTGTTCTGTTGCCAGTGATTCAGCTGGGGGTAAAAGCTTTACCACCTCAGCTTGTTGTTGGAGAGAGGGGCCAACCGCCCCGGCTCTCTGGAACTCCACACCATCCGCTTCGGCTTTAGGGATGAAAATCTCCATATTTTCCACTGCCGATTCATCAGCCATGATTTCACAGTTATCTGACCTTTCCTCATAGTCCCAGGCAATGGGAGCCCCACCCAGCTGCTGAGCCGAGTCTAGCAGCTGTCTGTAGGCAACCTCCAGCTCCCACTCTTGAATGGCCAGAAATTCTAAATCTTCCTGTGACCAGTGGCCTCCCGCGATATTTAATTTTTCCTCTCTGTGCTCCATTATGTCCTCCAAGCGCCACTCCCGATCATCCCCAAAGTCGGGATCACTGGACATCCTCCAATACAACAATCCCAGGCCATCATAGTCATAGCCTTCTGTGGGGCTGTCATCCGCTGACCACGGGCACTCTTGGGCTACATACCACCGGAGGGCTCTGTAGCTCTCATCCAGCTGCATCTCTGCCCGGATCAGCCTGCTTAACTCTGCTATCCACTCCTGCTTCGGTTGTTCCCCCAACAACAGCATTCGTACGTCATACTGCGGCCAGTACCTTGCATAGATGGAGGGCAGGACCTTTCCTTGGTGTTGCTGCTCCAGAGCTAACGCTTCCTTCCAGAGTTGGCACTGAATCAAATCCGACCATCCCAACAGGATCTCCTCTGATACTGGTCCTCTATGCTGTATCCGCATCTCTTGTAACCTCCTTTGGAATTCCTCTTCCATGGAGACTGGTATCTGCACCTCTCCTCTCTCTTCAGCTGCTGCAGCACTTCTTCGCTGTCGCAAGGTGGCATCCACAGCCGCTATAACCCTGTCTATGATCTCCGGCGGAGTATTAGGACCATATTGTGCCAATCCATGTTTAACAGCCCGATCAAAAAAATCTTCCTCGGGTGTCCTGTCTGTTACGCTGGGCCTCTTAGCTCTATTCATTTCGACAAGTTCTGCGATAATGTCCCTTTTCTTACGGTTGCTGGCCGGTCTGCCCCGGCTCCCCAGTAAGTCCATGAGGGAAGAGAGCTTCATCCGTTCATACAGCGTCTCCATTGTCCTGTGTCCTTGTAGCCGTCCTTCTGAAGATGGAATCACCCCACTGCTGTGCCACCAATGTAACTGTCACCACCGCTTACGATCTTCCATCCATCCACGACAAGCTTATCTGACACACTCCGACAATATTACATACACGATCCATATCCATTCCCATAAACAAGACGAGACTCAAGCTCTGCACTTGCTTCAAAGATATGACAATTTATTGGTATTTTCTCAGCTTCTTATACAGTCTCAAGCATAATGCAGTTTATCACAGGACAATGCAATCTCCACCCCCCTATTCACTCACTGAGGATAATTCTTTAATTGGTAGCTAGACATGACGGCACCGTATCATCAATAGGGTTCAATTAACCTTGAATAGTAACACAGACATCTAGTTGAATAAGTTCTCTAGACAGCTTTATCACACAATGGCAGAGTCTTGTGAGAGTGGGTGCAATCCACACCTTCAACGGAATGTCTTTACAGTGAATAGCCAACACCTTAAGATATTTCAATAGCATATTAGACAAAGGTATGACTCACTCTGGTCTTGTAGACCTGAATTAACACCTTTCAAAAGCATGTGTGCCCAGATTGCATAGCTAACAGCTTTTGATATTTGAAGACATCCTGCAAACATGAATTATTATTAATGTCCCTTATTAATGTCTTCTGTAATATATGAATTATGATTCTTTGTCACCCTATGGCCCTAGTGGACATAAGGTGACCCTAGACATAGGAATATCTCAGTCTGTCACGAGCCAATCCGTTACACCTTCTATTTTCCTTCTAAATATTTGTTTTCTTTGTCTGAATTTCTCACTTCCTGTTCCTCCTCAGTAAGCTTGCCCCCATCATCCGAGCCGTTCTGGCTGGGGGTTAGTCAGCATGCTAGCCCCCTCCCTTGGGACTACATCCCTGTGGGGAGATGCTGTGTTTACAGCTTCTCCTCGCAGGGATGAAGTCCCAAGGGAAGGGGGAGAGCGCACGCTGACTAACCTCCAGCCAGAACGGCTCGGATGATGGGGGTAAGCTTACTGAGCAGGAACAGGAAGTGAGAAATTCAGACAAAGAAAAAAAATATTTAGAAGGGAAATAGAAAGAAAATGTAAGTGAACCAACAATGCACTAGCTTAAAGGAACCTAAAATTAAAAAACAAACCTTTACAACCCCTTTAATTCTTTTATTTTTTATGCAATATGTTAGTATTGTGTACATTTATTTTTTCTCAGTCCCCTCCCTTCTGCTGAGTTCCTATGTTGACAGTCTCAGATACACCTTTTTTAGATGCTGGGTGTTTAGTAGTATATAAGCAAAGCAGTTGAATTCAGTTTGTATCCCAACGTATTAAGTATCCTGCACATGGAAAGGGTTCATCTGAAATTACAGCTGATGAGACTAGAGCAGATGCTTCCGCCTTCATTAGTACAGCGGACCAATCAAAGAGAATGCATTCTTTCTTAATTAGCTAATAACTTTGTCATTCGTTTTTTTTTGTTTTTTTTTTGTGGGGGGCAGCCAAATAGCTACTTCAAAGTCTAAAAACAAAAGAAGAAACACAGTTCAGGAAATTATTTTAAATGGAATGCACTTACAATCTTTATTTGTATTATAGATCATTTATTATTATAATTCTGTAAGGTAGAGTGTGTTAATGCCACTCACAGTTACAGATTGTATATGTACAATGTAGAGTGTATCAGTTCATTCTTAAAGTGGACCTTTCCTCCCTTTTACTAAAATTCACATCAGTATGCATCTCTGCATCCTGATATTAAATCATCTATTACAGGTTTCGTTTTTGTTTCATTTAGTTTTTTGACATGCATACATGTTTTTTTTTTTTTTTTTACAGGTATACATGTTTTGTTTTAGTGTTTTTTTTACATGTATACAGGTTTTGTTGTTGTTTTTTTTACATGTATACGGGTTTTGTTTTATACATGTATACAGGTTTATTTTGTTGTTTGTTTTTTACATGTACACAGGTTTTTGTTTTTTTTACATGTATACAGGTTTTGTTTTGTGTTTTTTTTTTACATGTATAAAGGTTTTGTTTTGTGTTTTTTTTTACATGTATACAGGTTTTGTTCTTTTACATGTATACAGGTTTTGTTCTTTTACAGGTATACAGGTTTTGTTCTTTTACAGGTATACAGGTTTTGTTTTTGTTTTTTTACACGTATACGTGTTTTGTTTTTGTTTTTACATGTATACATGTTTTTTTTTTTTTTCGTTTTTACATGTATACAGGTTTTTTTTTTGGTTTTTTTTTAACATGTATACAGGTTTGTTGTTTTTTTTTGTTTTTTAAAGTAAAAATAAATAAAATTGTAACTTACCTTTATTGCATCTACTTGTTTCTCTGAAGGCACTAGTAACGTAGCCCTGGCCGCACAGATGTCCCCCTGGGAGGGCAACATTACTAGTGCCTTTAGGGAGATCTCATACCTAAGCTGCATAATCTACCTCATAATCAATCTCGTAATCTCATGTGCCATATGGCATTAAACTCATTTGTTGTTAAAAAAAAAAAAACATTCTCCCTGAGATCTCAGGGGAAGGCTTTTTAAAAAAAAAAAAAATCATATGGCGCAAGCATTGCGTTATTATTATTATAAAGGATTTATATAGTGCCAACAGTTTGCGCAGCGCTTGGCGCTCCATCCTGCAAATTCACGGAATATACAGTTTTAAAATTGCCGCATGGGATTACAGACTAGAGGCAGCATACAAAAGGCACAATTAGACAGAAAAGTAGCATGGACATACTGTAGATAGGTGTATTTGTTTAAGTACAACTGTATTATTATTATTATATTTGTTTAAGTACAACTGTATTATTATTATTATTATTATAACTGTATTATGTATTATATTATTGCTATTATCTGTAGCGGAGGGGAGAAGGGAGGTCCTACACAGAAGAGTACATTTTCAGAGTTGAGTAGCAGCTACAATATATATTTTTTTTTAAATAGGGCAGGGTCAGATCTAGGGTGTCTCATCTGGGGGTGCAGTAAAAAAAAGTTGGGGACATACGTCAACACACCTTCAGTTCTCTCCCCCCCCGCTGCCACTGGTAGTATGTAAATCAATGACAGGCTGTAATACAGTGTGACAGAGATGCAGGGAACTAGTATTCCCTCACTTTGTGCATTTCTCTAACACGAGTCGTGACACCAAAGTAATGTCTGATATTACTTCCAGAGGCGGTGTAGGAATGAACAAGTAATGCTGAAATACACTGCTATCTGCACTGAATGATCATGATCTCTTCCATTGTGCCACATGAGGGAGCCCCCCCTTTTTATATCAGAGTCTCCATCACATTAGAATCCCCCTTTATCATAGGCATGTGCACAGGGCGTGCCGGGGGCCTTGGCACCCCCTAATCACCCCATACGCAGCATTAGCATTATCGCTCTGTGTGCCGGCAGAAAGATAAGAAAGATCTCCCTCTTACCGACATTGCCATAAGAAAAGTGTTTACGCACTTCTTTTACTGTGCCAGCAGGGCGATCAATATGCCAGGATCATATACAGCTTCATGGTGCACATCCTCATACAATAGGCTGCGCACACCTATGCCCTTCATATTGAAGTCTCCCCATTACATGAGAGTTCTCCCTTCATATTGAAGTCTCCCCATCAAAGTCTCCCCATCACAGTAGAGTTCTCTCTTTATATTAGAGTTTCCCCATCACATCAGGGTCTCCCCTTCAGAGACCCCCTCATATTAGAGTTCTTTGGAGGGTAGACTGATGGTGCTGAATCTTGGAGGTGGAAGTGGGTGATAGTTTTGAATGGGCTGTATACTGCAACATGTGTCAATTCTAAAAAAAAACATAAAAAATAAATAAAAGACAAGGCGCTGATTAAAAAAATGATGAAAAGGTTTAAAATTATATGGGAAAAAATAGAACAATGATATACTCTGCAGACACAGAGAGAATTTACATTAAAGCCTATCTCCAGGAAGAACAAAAATGCTTCCTTGCAAGAGTGCTCCCCCCAAGCTACAAGGGTTATATGAAAATATACACTATGGGCCAGATTCAGCAAGACTTGTGCTGGAGTATATCGATATGCGCCGCGTAACTGTAAAGATGCGCCGTAGTATCTATGCGGCCGTACCCACCAAACTAGATGCGACAGAAAACTGTCTTTTTCCGATCGGCTTAACTTTCCCTCGCCAGAGTATCGTAAGCGCATATTTTCGCTTGTCGCATCCGTCGCGCCTATTGATTTGCCATGCAAATATGCAAATGAGGGAGATTTCCCGATTCGTGAACGGATTAGCACCAGACACTGGCTACATGCGCCGCGCGTATGTCATCCATCTGTCGCAAAGTTATTCCTACAAATAGCTGCTTTATCTTTACTCCAGACGGCCACAGGTCAGCAGGAGAGCAGCTAAAGCAGCAGCGTTACCGACGAAAATAGCAAGCTGAACAACCACACTTGCAAGGACAACACCTCTGTGTGCCAACATGCCAGGCGCAGCCGTGGTCCTAGCACTACTAATGGGTCCCCCGGAACGGAGGAGGCAGGCACGTGAGAGGATATACCGCACGCGCATGAGCCTCTTTGGCATGGGTGGATGAGGAGGTGTATTGCCTCTTCAGATTCAACCCTGATGCAATACTTGAACTAACCACAACCCTGCAGGATGACATCACCAGCCCAACACACCGCTCACAAGCAGTGCAGCCACTGGTGAAGGTACTGGCAACACTTCATTTCCTTGCAAGTGGATCATTCCAGCGTACAAGTGGAGTGGTGGCTGGGATGTCACAGTCCTCCATGAGCAGATGTGTGCACCAGGTTGTCCCTGCAATCCTCAGACGCATGTCCCACCACTTCATCAGACCAACCACTGAGGAGCTGCGGCTGAAGGCAATGCAGGATTTCTACAGCATTGCCAGATTCCCACGCACCATCGGGGCCATTGATTGCACACATGTGGCACTCCAGCCCCCCAGTGCCACAGAGCACATATACCGCAATCGGAAGCATTGGCATTCCATCAACGTACAGGTGATAGCCGATGCCCAACGCCTCATATGGCACGTCCGTGCCAAACACCCCGGATCCAGCCATGACAGCTTCATATACAATCAGAGCCCCATCCCAATGGAATTCGAACAGAACATGTATGGGGACAGCTGGCTGGTTGGTGAGTGACATGGGTGGCAGGCATGACTGCCCCCCCCCCATGATGCTGACATCACAAGGGGCACATGCATGACTAACATCCTCCTGTCTTTTCCCTTACAGGTGACTCTGCATATGCACTGGGACCCCATCTAATGACTCCTTTCCGGAACCCCCAAACCAGAGGAGAGAGAAGATACAATGAAGCACATATCAAAACTCGTGCAGTGGTGGAGCAAACATTTGGGCTCCTGAAGTCCCGTTTCCGCTGCCTGGATAAGTCTGGGGGGGCCCTATTGTATTCCCCTACCTTCGTGTGTCAGATCATCGGTGCATGTTGCATTCTGCACAACTTTGCTATGAGAAAGGGCCTGCAGATTGACATACGTGATGACCTGACCCCCCCAACCAGACAGCCCCCCCCTGCCAGAGGAGACCCATTCAGCTGATGGAAGAGCAGTCAGGAGGGTCCTCGCCGTAGGCATCTTTGGACAGTAAACAAAAACATTGATCACACGGACAATGCACGCATGCACACCACTGATGTCCCTAGATCACACACACCACATCCACATCGCATTGGATTAGCCCAAGTCCAACATGCAGGACTTGGGAGCAGCAACGCCGGCGTCAAGGCCCCAATGATGTCGCTGTCCATTCATACACCATTCACACGTCATTCACACAGCCGTGGGGATAACTTCTCCCCAACGGCCGAGGGTGACACCCCTTACTGGCAGGAGTGCCACCACCTCACATTCACACACCATTCACACTGTCCCCTGCACTCCTGACCGTGTGCAGTTAAACTTAAAATAAAAAGCTCATAACCTGAGCAAAAAAAAAATTAAAATAAAAACTCATAACCTGAGCAAAAATAAAAAATCCTAACTGGAGCAAAGTTCAAATAAAGAATAAATACTCATAACCTGAGCCAAAAATATACAAAAAAAAAAAAATGCCCTCATCTGGGCTGACGGGGGCTCTTTCTTGTGGGCCCTCTCTGGCTCCTCAGCTGCCTGGAGGGAGTGGGTGGGGGGGCATCTGGAGGTGGCTGATCCCCGGGTGGGCCACTCCTGGCAGGTGTTGGCTGCATGCCCTCCAAGGCCACGGCAATCCGGCTCAGATAGTGGTTGGTCTGGGCCTGCATCCTCAGCTGGCGGGTAACATTATGCCACTGGTCACGCTGCCTCTGCCTCCCCTGTTCCCGGATGGCAGCAGTGTTGGCATGGACGGCTGCAGTGATGTGCCGAACATCAGCCTGCACCTCCCCCAGGCTGGTCACCACTGCAGCGCAGTTGCAGCTGACGTCCTGCACAGCATTGGTCAGCTGTGACCCGGAGCCCAGGCTGTCAGCCACTCGGTCTAGATGCCCAGCAATCTCCCCCATCTGCTGGGTCTGCCTGGCCTGGTCCCGGGCTATTTGGTCATGGACCACGTCAGACACCCCCCTGGTCTTCCGGGTCGCCTTCCTGGGGCCAGGAGATGGTTGTCCCAGGGGGGATGGAGTCGCCCTTGAGGGGCTTCCTAGAATGGGGGAGGGGATTACAGAGGGCCCTGCAGAAGGGGAGGACTCCTCCAAAATTAAAACAAAGTCCTGATCTGTAAAGCCAGGCTCCTCCTCAACCACCTCATCAGGCAAGGTGTGGGCACTCTCCTCCATCTCATGGTGTTCACCACCCAGGGGGTCGGGCTCAGGATGTCGTTGGGGGGTTGGGGTGGACTGGCCGCCGACAGATGATGGCCCAGCTCCGTCATCTGTGGATGACACAAAGCAGACACATGTTGGGTGGTCCCACACACTTGGCACATGTACCCTCCCCCCCCCACATGCAACACACCAAATAGGGGATAAAAAACACTTACCTGTCCTGGAGCCTTCCTCCACGGAATCATATCCCGGTATCCCCTCCAACTGCTCCCTCTCCAGGCAGCGGGCGACCACCTCCTCCTCCGTGGTCAGGCTGACCGCACATGGGGGTCCACCACCCGTGCCCCTCTCATGCCTCCTGATGGTGGCCACCTTGCCCCGGACTTTCCGCCTCAAGTCATTAATTTTCTTGACGATATCGGCAGCAGTCCGGGTGGAGTAGCCCAAAGCATTGACCCTGCCAGCAATGGACTCCAGGATGCCCTGCTTCCTATCATGGCTGGTCTTCCGACTTTTCCTGCTGTGGAGAAAGTCGTTATAAGTCTCCATAGCGGAGATCACTAGGGTGAGCTCCTGGGCATTAAAATTTAGGTTTCTCCTCTCTTTGGGGGGGAACGGGAGCAGTCATCATACAGCAAAAGTTACTTCCCTGGGGTGGGGGAAACCGGATATACTTTTGCGCCGGAAAGGCGCATCTACGGCCGCTTTTATACGCGCAACGGAAGACATTGCGCTGGCGTTTCCCATGAAGTGGTGCCGACGGAAGTTGTGAGCATGCGCACAGGGGAGCGAGGGGAACCCTCCCTCACTGCGCATGCTCCGTGGATGATGCGATGAACGTAAGTCACTGCGCTGGGCTCCGCCCATCATTTACATATGATCTCACCCACTTCCACTTGCGTCGGGTTGCGCCAGCGCTTTTTCGTTACTCCGCCGCAAAGTAACGAACATGCGCTTGATGAATACTGGACTTGACTCACTAGTTCACGTCAGCGTAACGTATATGCGCTGCGCTACGCCGGATAAAATATGCGCGCATCTACCTGAATCTGGCCCTATATTGTCAAAGTATTGTGACACCTGCCTTTACACACACATGAACTTTAACAACAACCCAGTCTAGTCCATAGGGTTCAATATTGAGTTGGCCCACCCTTTGCAGCTATAACAGCTTCAACTCTTCTGGGAAGGCTGTCCACAAGGTTTAGGAGTGTGTCTATGGGAATGTTTGACCATTCTTCCAGAAGCACATTTGTGAGGTCAGGCACTGTTGGATGAGAAGACCTGGCTCGTGGTCGCCACTCTAATTCATCCCAAAGGTGAATCGGGTTAAAGGGGAGGTTCCCCTAAAAAGAAACTTTTAACATTGCCTGTCTCTTCTTAACAACATGTAGAATCGGCTGGTAGTTTTAAAAAAAAAACATCCGTACATACCATTTTCGGCATGTAGTCTCACCGCCGCTTCCGGGTCTGGCGGCCGGGGATGGGCATGCCTACTTTATTGACAGGCATCCAATCGACGCATACAGCGCGTCACGAGATGCCGAAAGAAGCCGAACGTTGGTGCACATGCGCCGTATAGAGCCGCACCAACGTTCAGCTTCTTTCGGCATCTCGTGACGCGCTGGATGCGTCGATCGGATGCCTGTCCCCGGCTGCCAGACCCGGAAGCGGCGGTGAGACTACATGCCGAAATTGTTATGTACGTGTGTTTTTTTTTTAAACTACCAGCCGATTCTACATGTTGTTAAGAAGAGACAGGCAATGTTAAAAGTTTCTTTTTAGGGGAACCACCCCTTTAAGGTCAGGACAAGCAGACCAGTCAAGCTCTTCCACCCCAAACCCGCTCACCCATGTTTTTATGGACCTTGCTTAGTGCACTGGTCCAAATCCTTTGGTGGAGGAGGGATTATGGTGTGGGGTTATTTTACAGGGTATGGGCTTGGACCCTTAGTTCCAGTGAAGGCATTTTATAAGGCGTCAGAATACCAAGAGATTTTGAACAATTTCATGCTTCCAACGTTGTGGGAACAGTTTGGGGGTGGCCCCTTCACTTTCCAACATGACTGCGCACCAGTGTACAAAGCAAGATCCTTAAAGACATGTATGAGTGAGTTTGGGGTGGTGGAACTTGACTGGCCTGCACAGAGTCCTGATCTCACCCGATAGAACACCTTTGCGAAGGCTTTCACATCCAACATCAGTGCCTGACCTCACAAAATGCGCCTCTGGAAGAATGGTCAAACATTCCCATAGACACACTCCTAAACCTTGTGGACAGTCTTCCCAGAAGAGTTGAAGCTGTTATAGCTGCAAAGGGTGGGCCAACTAAATATTAAACCCTACGGACTAAGACTAGGATGCCATTAAAGGTCATGTGCATGTAAAGGCAGGCGTACCAATACTTTTTGTAATATACTGTCTAAGGACATGAAAGCACTCTCTTTTGATCCAGCAGTGGACTGTCCCTTAATGTCCTCCTTACTAATACAGGACTATGGGCTCTGCACTGTTCTTGATAACGTAAAAAGGTCTGTAACCTCAAAAGCACAGAGGAGAAGAGGCTGCAGAGACCGGTCTAACTAGACAACCTAGAGGAGCCTGCGACTGCAGATGGTCGGGTGAGTAAAAATGCTTTTTGCAGCCCCCCTAGACATCCTGGCCTAGACCAACAAGACCCAGGCCTAGGGCTGGCACTTTGCAGGGGGCAGCACTGAAAAAGTCCCCGCCGGCTTGCGCTACACTGTTAGTGTAGTGCCAGTCTTATGGGGCGGACTAGGCAGAGAAGCAAATTAGTCTAGCGCCCCCATAAAGCGTCCGCACTGTTTCCCGTGGGCGGCATTCCGCAAGTGTGTGTGTGTGTGGGGAGGGAGGGGGCGGTGCTTCTAATTTTAACTGTCCTATCATCCTGGACCACAAACCGTCCTCACTGTGATGTTTTTTGTTGCACCATTGGCATGGTTATATCTTCTTAGCCAAATTTGTGCTTAAAGTAGAACTATAAGCAACACTTTTCTTTTTCATTTTGGATAGAGTAAGGGAAGGTTATAGCCCTGTCAGTTTATTTGTTCATTGGTAATCCTGTTTAGTTCTTCTGCTCAATGATGGTACATTAATATTTATTCATCAAAGTAAATCGGATCTGTGCTACTGAAATAAACAATAAATGTGTTATTTGACTAGTTAGGCCCCTTTCACATGTAACGATCCCATTAAGATCTGTACATGTCTCATTCGCTTGCTCAGCGGGGATCGCCCTGTTGCTCCCCGCTGAGCCAGCAGATGACAGCGCGGTCCCCGCACACTGTACAGGTATCAGCCTGTCAGATCTCAGCTCTCCTCTATGGAGGGATCGGATGAACACGGAACATCTGTCCACGTTCACCCGATCCGATCCGCAGACGGATGGAAAAATAGGATTTTCCTCCGACTGCAAAATCGGACTATAGTGGACACTGATGAAACCGGTGTCAGCGGACACGCTATCCCATAGGGAGACATGTATGTCCGTATTTCATCCGAAAACAGATGGATGAAATACGGACATACTGTCCGCATGTGTGAAAGGGTCTTTAGGGAAGCTGAGAGAAAGCAGTAAAAGGCAGGAAGAATATGCACCATACTGTATGTACCTTACTAATGGACAAATGGTACAGAAAACGTGTAAATACGGGAGTCACACAATTCACAAAGGCTACTTTCACACTGGGGTAGGTGCTGGCGTTAGTAGTAAAGTGGCACTTATTTTAGCGGTGCTCCACTGCTGTTATAGTGCCGCTTTCTCGGGTTGTAGCAGGGCGCTTTTAACCCTCAAGAAGGGATTATAAAGGGGTTAAAAGTGCCCGCTTCTGAAGAGCTTTTCAGGCACTTCGGTAGCATCCTGCAAGCGCACCGCCCAAGTGTAAAAACACTCGGGCTTTCACACTGGGTAGAGGCAGTTTTCAGTGTGAAATGGTCTTAAAGGAAAGCTATGGCAAATGCTGTTGTGTCAGTTGCATGACCTTACTCTGTGAGGGTGATTCACAAAAGAAATAGAGCATCTTCAATTTTTAAAACAAATTTTCACATATTTTAGTGAATGAGGTGAAAAGGATTAAAAAAAAAAACACTTTGCAAAGAATTTCCCAATCATGTACAAGGAAAGTTTAAAAAGACAGGATTTTTGCTTGCACATGATTGAATGATTGAATTCAGCATAACTTTACATCATTCACTAAGCTACGTGATTTTTTTACTTTGTTTAACCTCTTCTCAACCGCCTACCACCGATGTAATACGGCAGGTTAGCTCTATTGCGCCAAACTACGTACCTGTACATTATTTCGTGCAATAGACACTGAGAGTCGCGTGCGCTGAGTGGACAGAGGGGAAGCCAATCAGTGGGTCTGCCGTCCAACCATGATTGTTGCCCAGAGAGGCGGAACAGAGATCTGCCTATGTAAACAAGACAGATCGCCAATCTGACAGGGAAGAAGATAGAGATCTTGTGTTCCTGCTAAGCGTCTACAAACTATTGGATAGATTTATGTTTTTTTTATGTTTTTACTAGAGATGAGCTCCGCGTTCGATTCGAACGTATGTTCGACTCGAACATCGTCTGTTCGTACGTTCGTCGAAATTAGAACAAAATGGGTCTTCGTGCCAAATTCGAGTGACGCGTCACGGCTCATAATTCACTGCAGCATTGCGCGCTGATGATTGGCCAAGCATGCACTATGACCCGCATGCTTGGCCAATCACAGTGCGCAAAAAACGGAGAGCCATAATTGGCCAAAGCCAGGGTGGCTTTGGCCAATTATGGCTCAGGGGGTTTAGTACACTCCCCACACTATAAAAGACTGCCTGCTGGCCTTGTGTAGTGTGTTGCGGCGTTGTTAACCACTTTTACCCCCTTCCTGCCCAGGCGAAATTTCAGCTTCCGGCACTGCGTCGCTTTAACTGACAATTGCGCGGTTGTGCGACGTGGCTCCCAAACAAAATTGGCGTCCTTTTTCCCCACAAATAGAGCTTTCTTTTGGTGGTATTTGATCACCTCTGCGGTTTTTTTTTTTTGCGCTATAAACAAAAATAGAGCAACAATTTTGAAAAAAAATGCAATATTTTTTACTTTTTGCTGTAATAAATATTCCCCAAAATATATAAAAAAAAATGTTTCCTCAGTTTAGGCCGATATGTAGTATTCTACTTATTTTTGGTAAAAAAAAAAATGCAAAAGGCGTTTATCGATTGGTTTACGCAATTTATAGCATTTACAAAATAGGAGATAGTTTCATGGAATTTGTATTATTATTATTTTTTTACTAGTAATGGCGGCGATCTGCGATTTTTTATTGGGACTGCGACATTATGGTGGACACATGGGACACTTTTGTGACATTTTTGGGACCAATCACATTCATACAGTGAACAGTGCTATAAATATGCACTGATAACTGTATAAATGTGACTGGCAGGGAAGGGGTTAACCACTAGGGGGCAAGGAAGGGATTAAATGTGTAGCCTAGTTTGTGTTCTAACTGTAGTGGGAGGGGGTGACTGGGGGAGGTGACCGATTGTGTCCCTATGTACAAGGGACACAGATCGGTCTCCTCTCTCCTTAAAGGAAGTGGGGCTCTGTGTTTACACACAGAGCTCCACGTCCCTGTTCAGTTACTGGGCAATCGCGGGTGCCCGGTGGCGATCGTTGCGCACCGTGATCCCAGCAAAGCAGCGGGTGCACGCGTGCGCCCCCTAGTGGCTTTAAAGTGGCTTCAGAACAATGGAGTCTTCTGACGGCGGGCGGTGGACAAGTGGTTAAAGAGATCAGTTAGGACTCTCTATAGGTAGAGACAGAGAGAGAGAGACAGTGTCTTTATTACTAGATAGATAGAGGAGCAAGGCTAGTCAGTTTTGTTAAATTTACAGTGTGTAGAGGATATATATACATCCCAGGAGTTGTACATATATTTATACACTGTATAGCTTAGCTAGATCAGTTCTTCCTAATTTACTGGCAGGCAGGTGATTGTGCTATTTAAAGACGTTATCACAGGTATAGACACCCAGCAGGTACAATATTTAAAGGATTTTTTTTATTTAAGCATCATTAAAATCACTGCTCCAGGAGCAGTGATTTTAATGATGCTTAAATTAAAAAAAAAATTCCTTTAAATAGTGTACCTGCTGGGTGTCGCAGTGATTTTAATGATGCTTAAATTTAAAAAAAAAATCCTTTAAATATTGTACCTGCTGGGTGTCTATAGTTTGCCTGTGAAAACATCTTTGAGAACCCGGTCTTGCCCGAGGGAACATGTATCAATGGAAAAAAAGTCCTGCTCCTGAAAAAACGATCGTTTTTAAACCTTTTTTTCATTGATACATGTTCCCTGGGGCAAGACCTGGGTTCTCAAAGACGTTTTACGACAATGACTTGCATATTAGGCTTTAAAATGAGCACTTTTGAATTCGAACGTTCAAGTCCCATAGACTTCAATGGGGTTCTAAATGTTCGCGCGAACGTTCGGTCTGTTCGATGGTTCTGGTGCGAACCAAAGGCGGGGGTGTTTGGGTCATCCCTAGTTTTTACTAGTAATGGCATTGATAAGTGATTTGTAGTGGGACTGAAAAATTGCGGCGGACCAATCTGACACTGAAGCGGCGTACACACGACCGAGGTTCATTCCAGCGAGGACCTCGGCCGTGTGTACGCTTTTGGCTCGCCCCGCCCGTCGGGAATCCCATCGAGCGAAAAGAGAGCACGCTCTCTTTTTGCTCGACGGCCCGCCTGGATGAATGGCTGGTTGCCATTCCCGACGGGCGGTTCGCCGATTTCGACGGCCGGCAGAGAACCTCGACGGGCGGAACGATGTGTTCTGCCCGTCGAGGTTCTCTGCCGTGTGCACACGGCCTTAGTGACACTTTATGAGGTCCAGTGACACTAATACAGTGATCAGTGAAAAGTAATTATTACTGTATAAATGACACTGGCAGGGAAGGGGTTAACAGGGGCAATCAAAGGGTTAACTGTGAGTCCTGGGTGTGCTTTCTTACTTTGTGGGGGATAGACTGACTGGAGGAAGAGACACATCTGTGTTCCTGATTAGCATTTAGCAGGAATCACAGATCTCTCTCTTCTGGACTGACAGAACGCTGGTCTGCCTTGTTTACATAGGCAGGCCTATGTTCTGTCTCTCAAGTGAATAATCGCATGTGGCCAGCGGCCGTTGCGGCTGCTGGACCCGCTGATTGGCTCTTACTGTGTCCAAACACAGCAGGAGCGTGGCTCCGGCGGCCCCTCGTGTGTGTCCCAGAACCAATGAAAGAAATCACGTACAGGTATGTGATTTTGCACTTAAGGGTCGCCCTGCAGCAGTATATGTCCGTGGAGCGGTCCTTAAGTGGTTAAAGGAAGTTGAAAAATTACAGACTTACTGGCTGGATCACTAGACAAAACTGAGAAAAAACCTAAACAAGAAAACAAATGAAGCCATTACATTTAAGAATCAGTAAGCTGTAATATGACATATATTGCTCTTGGGTTAAATCCCAAAATAAATCATTGATCATTTTTACATTTTATTAAATTTTTTTACTTGGCTGTTCCAATTTGGAAACCACATGGACCCTGCTGTCCTCATTCATTGTACTGCCTAGACGCCTATGTCCACAACTACGATCTACAAAGATCTTTTTACAATGTATCTATTACCCTATGGTCACCCAGTATAAATTACAGTAACCATTTGTATTTCTAAGCTAAAACTTTGTTGTTTTTTTCCCGGAGAAAAGGTAATGATGATTAAACTAGCAGTTAAAAATAATGTCTTTCATGTGTGTAATTCAGTCATTGAAACATATTAATTGGACTTTTGTTAAGATAACATTTCCAGAAAGAAAAGCAGTATGCTTATTAAATATTCATTAGTCTGTATTTCTTCCTGTACCACACAAATTTGTATATAATCTTATTTTCCTTTTCTTGGTGGCCCCAGGGAGCTCAGTGTTGCTTGGAAACAAAAGATGTCATGTAAAAGGTAAACGCGGTGACTAGGACAGCTATGACAATGCTATCTATCATAACGCAGCTTCTGCTTGGGCTGGGGCACCCAGTATTACATATATATATATATATATATATATATATATATATATATATATTTTTTTTAAATCACATCGTTTTTATTGAATTTTTTTATGACAAACAAACACATAGGACTTCAAGTTTAAACGCGTTGTACAATGATATGGGTATACAAAGTCAATAATGCGTGCGATATATATATATATAACATTGTGTAATTATTTAAACCCAAAAAGGTTTCTTGTAATCATTTTCCAGTATTGCGTACACCTTGTTAGTCATTAGGAGCAAACAACGATCTAGGTATGCCTCTGGATATATGATGACCAATTTGTATGTTTTTTCTGCTTCTATTATGTCCCTATCCTTGTTCCCGGGGGCAAAAAATTAAAAGTTAAAAGAACAAAGTAACCCCAGAGAGCAAGAAGAGAGAGTCTTAAATCCTTAAAATTAGGTTGTATATTGGCACCACAAAAAATAAAAATTAAACCCAACAAAAACAAAAATCATATGTCTAAAGCAGGGGTAGGCAACCTGGGACCCTCCAGCTGTTGCAGAACTACAATTCCCATCATGCCTTTGGGAGTAATACTGCCAGCCTTGCAATGCCTCATGGGTAATGTAGTCCCACAACAGCTGGAGGGCCCCAGGTTGCCTACCCCTTTGTCTTAGAAATGTTATGGATAGGCAATTCCTGTCTTACTACTGATCAGTTGTTCCAAATCAATAATAACTACTGCTGTAGGTAACAGACACGAAAAAAAAAAGTACACTAGGCATCTTTCCAAATAACTGTTCTATTCATTCTGCGCATTTAAGATTTTTTTTTTTTAGAAACATGCTTAAGTCAGTATCACATTAATATTACAATTGTAAGCAGTACATAGGCAGGCTAGTGTCTTATTAGAGTCTAATACACACGATCAGAATTTTCGACAAGTAAACCATGGATTTTTTTGTGACGGAATGTTGGCTCAAACTTGTGTTGCATGCACACAGTCACACAAATGTTGTTGGAAATTCCGAACGTCAAGAACACGTGACGTACAACACAACGACGAGCCGAGAAAAATAAAGTTCAATGATTCCGAGTATGCGTAGGTTTTTTGTGCATCGGAATTGCATACAGACGATCGGAATTTCGGACAAGAAGTTTTCCTGACGGAAAATTTGAGAACCAACTTTCAAATTTTTGCTGTCGGAAATTCCGACAGAAAATGTCCGATGGTGCCTACACATGGTCGGACATCATCTACATCATCTCTCTCTCACATAAAGAAAGGCATTAAGCTACTAAGGATGGACGCATTACAACATGCGACCAGAGCTTAGCGTTTAAAATTATAGTATACACTTTAAAGATTCCAATGCACCGCTATATGCAAGTGATTATCAGTACGGGACCCCAGGCGTCACTCCCAGTAAACGGGAGTTTGGGGGTTCTCTACATCATATCACTTAAACATATAGAGATGTATTAGGCCGCTAAGAGAGATGGTATAAAATACCATCAACGCTTAGCATAGAAAAGTTAGAGCGAACATGTTCAGCAAGTCAGAGCAAGGCCCATAGGTACTTTACACTTATGTCAAGCACGTAGTAAATAGGAGTTTTAGAGACAACAAATAGTTGCAATGAGAGGCAATATAGCTCATGTAATAATAGTTGCATATGAGAGACAATATAGCTCATGTAATAATAGTTGCATATGAGAGGCAATATAGCTCAGGTAATATGAGAGTAGATGTTCCTTTAAGATATTCCTTAGCAGACAGTCATAGGCACAACAGTCTATTCCAAGTAGTATGTTAATAGCCACAAGCCAAGATAAATTACAGCAATTATTTTAGATGGAATGTATGCAGCAGATCTTCTTATAGCACTACAAGTGACACAATAGCTACTTATCAGTTTACAGGGCTTCAGTGTAGAAAGTAGGTAATCCGTGGTAAATGGATGTCCACAAGGAAGGCCTCAAAGGTTGTCCCTGGCAATGACAGTCTGTTGCAGCAAGTGTAGCAACATTGATGGAGGAGTTTCAGGCTGGTCAGTATCTCAGCATGGGGATTGATGGCACCATTAGATGTAGCATGGCCGAGCTACAGCTGACAATAGTAGAACGGTGTGCAATCAGCACACTGTGCTCTGTTTATAGCAAGAGGGCAGCTGTAGTGCATAAGGTGGAACGCATGTGGCGCCGGGCGATGACGTCATTGCGCGGTCGCCGTAATGCGTTCCAACGTGGAACGCATTACAGACAGGAGAGGGCACACGAAGCGCCTGTTACACATGGCACCAGCGGCTGAGGGGACCGAGGAGAAGTTGGGGGGCTTCGATTTCATGCACATTAGCTCATTATGACTTTCTCTTGCAGGGTTTTTTTTTTTAAAGGTTGAGGGTTTACTTCCTCTTTAATCCATAAACAATACATATAAAACAAAAAATGATGTGCAAAAACTGTGAATGAACAGATAATCAGGTGATGAAACTCTGACTATGGATCATCAGTATAACTACTAACAGTGAAAAACGTGATTGCTTATTTTCTCTCCAAAGTTAACAAATTAGTGAAAAAATAAAAAAAGGGGAAAAAAAAAAACACAAAAATCTTTCAAAGGGTAAAAAACATCCAAAGGTGCTATTGTAAATCTAACAATTATCAAAGGTACAGCAGTCCCCAGAGTGCAGAGCTATTCACTTGTCAGATAGCCTGCTGATGTTAAATGATCCACACTTATCAGATATTGGGTCAGCTTCAACACTTCTAATATTGCACCCCATTCAGGAGAGAGAGAGTAATGTAGATAGCCAGATGGCCCCTCACCGGGAATGGTGGACTCCTATCACGGGAGTTAAACTCGCCTTGTACAAAAACAAAGACAGCTTCAGATGTTCACACCGACAGCCAGTCGGTGTGAACACAAACACCATGCAGGGATCACTCAAACAGTATAGCTTTTGGGCGGGTGTCTGGTTGTTCACCTCACCTCCGATCAGCTGCTCCAAACTACCCGTGAAGATATTCAGGTGTTGCCACTCAGCGAGTACTCAACTCAAAGGCCTCGTACACACGACCGAGAATTTTTTTGTAAAAGAAACATCGTTTTCGTGTCAGGCTTGTCGAGAATCTTGTCAAGCTTTCTTTGCATACACAGTGTCAAGACAAAATCTCGTCGTTCTCAAACGCGGTGACCTACAACACGTACGACGGCACTATAAAGGGGAAGTTTGATTCCACTGGTACAACCCTTCGGGCTGCTTTTGCTAATCTCACGTTACTGCGTGTTAAGTAAAAGTTTGGTGAGAGACGATTCGCGCTTTTCAGTCTGTTACAGCGTGACGAATGTGCTATCTCCATTACGAACGTTACTTTTACCAAAGGTGCGCTCCCGTCTCATACTTATTCTGAGCATGCGTGGGTTTCTAAGCATATACACAAATGCGTTTCTTGTTGTAAACCAGCCCGACGAGAAACACGACGAGGAAATTGAGAATCCCGATGAGAAAAAAGAGAACTTGTTCTCTTTTTTTCTAGTCGAGTTCCACGACAGTTTTCTCGACGAAAAACATACACACGGCCGTTTTCCTCGGCAAAAAAGCTCTGCCACCAAGTTTCTTGATGGATTCTGTCGAGGAAAACGGTTGTGTGTATAAGGCCAAAGAAGTTCATTAGGTAGAAGGTGCAATGTTTAAAAAAGAAAGAGGAGAATTTCATAGTGCAGTAAGCAAATGGTGCTTTATTCCAAAAAAAACCTCTTAAAGCACAGCAAATTAAAAAACAAAATCTTAAAAACAGCTGCTAGTGTTCAGGTAGCCTGCTGGTATGTGGTGACGTCTGTGGACTATCTCCCACCGCCATGTTTCCCTATAACAAATACTGTATCTACTGGGAATAGAGCCCTAAAGCCTATTATTGCAGTATCTATTGGATTATAAGCTCTGACAAGCAGGGTTCTCCTAACCCTCTTTTATTGAAATATATTGTAACTGTACTGTCTGTCTTTGGATTGTAAAGTGCAGTGTGAACTGTTTTCAATAAACTATTCATGTATAGTAATAATAAAAGTATGTATGTTTCCACCCCCTCACATGCTACACACCGGATGGGGGATAAACAACACTTACCTGTCCTCGAGGCATCATCAAGGGAATCAAAGCCCTCCACACCCTCCAACTGCTCCCTCTCCAGACACCGGGCGACCACCTCCTCCTCCAGGGTCAAGCTCAGCGCACATGGTGGTCCACCCCCCGTGCCCCTCTGGTGCCTCTTGATGGCGGCCACCCTCTCCCGAACCTTGCGCCTCACATCATTTATCTTTTTATTGATCTCCTTGGCTGTCCGGGTCTCATAGCCAAAGCTATTCAGTTCTGTGGCGATGGTCTCCAGGATGGCCTGTTTCCTGGCCCGACTGGTATCCTGACTTTGGGCACCATTGTGGAAGGCGTCATACCTCTCCATGGCAGAGATGAGGGCTGACGTCTCCTGTGGCGAAAAATTCTTCTTCCTCTTGTCCCTCTGTGAAACACTAGCAGCCATCGCACAGCAAAAAAGTACCTTGCTCAGGGGGGGAAAAAAGCAGGATGTACTTTTGCGTTGGATGAGCGCATGTCTGGGCGTATTTATGCGCTCGGCGTAAGACGGTGCGCCGGTGTATCCCAGGAAGTTGGGCCGGCATAGTTGTGAGTATGCGCATAGGGAAGCGATCATACGTCGATGATATGGCTCAGGCCATCATTTGCATAAGGTCACACCCACTTCCACTTGCGCCTTCACATTTACGTTACGCCGGCGCAACGTTGGGAGCAAGTGCTTTGTGAATACTGTACTTGCCTCTCTAGGTTGTGTCGGCGTATCGCATATGCGCTGCGCTACGCCGGCACAAAGATGTTCCCATCTACCTGAATCTGGCCACTGGTGTCTTACCAAATCCCCCCCCCCCCCTTTAAAAAAAAACATAGTAAAACAGCCACTGCCTCCTAACTGACATAAAAAGGACAAAATATCTGTGAATACCTGTCCAGGAAAACGCAGCCCTCACATGCATGAACATTTTAATATGCCCCATGTGAAAAAGACCTTACTAGAAATTTTGCAGGAATGTTATGTTGTGTTTAGATGTGCTAATAATGACTTTAGTGTATTTTTAGTGAAAATCATGATTTGATAAACACTTGCGCAACTATTGCGGGCTTAAAAAAAAAATCAGTAGCACAATGTTTTTATCCTACTGGCCATGTGCTTTTTAGAAAATGTATGGTTGGGGGGGTCTTTTACAAACTCTGAAAGCTGTAAGTGAAAGATGATTCGACTAAATTGCCTATTTCTAGTTTTGCATACCTTCGATTTTCACCATTTTGCAAAAAAAAAAAAAAAAACGCAATTGAAAATTGACAAATATTTTGGTATTTAATTTATTAATTCAATACAGTTTTAGCTTTTTATATTTTTTAGGAACTCAGCAGGAATTGTGTACGTTTTGCTGTGGTTGTGTCCACTAATATTGAGTTTAGTGTATTAGCGTGTATTAGTGTATTGTGTTAGCGAAAATATTGCTTTGATAAACATTTGGTCACCTGAGTTTAAAAGTGGAACGCAGAGCCTGGCAGTGAAAGTTTAAATGTTTAAGACATTGTTTCTGCATAACCAATTCTATGGACAACCTCTTATTCCAAAAGCAAAATTTAAATGTTCCTATGTACAGTATGTATAGAGAAGTGTTTTCAACTCTCGCCGTGGTCTTTTAATGTTTTTTCGATTTTTTATCAAATTTCTTGAAGACATTACAGCATAAACAGAGCAACGTTCATACATATAAATGAGCCAAGCTGCAACAGTCGAGAAGTGAGCATACAGAGGTATTACATTCTCAATATAAAGACAGTTCAACGCTATCGCTATCAACTTGCATAAGGAGTGTATATTAATTATAACAGTAATAACTACAAGGGAGGAAATTACCCATTGTCTCACAAAAATGTAAGCCATAGTTCCCACGTATTCTTGAATTGTGCAAAGGATCCGGATCATAAAGCAAAGCATAATTAATACTCTAATGTCATATTGTGTTGAGTATCACATCAGAGAGGTTAGGTAGTACGATACTATGGATCGTCTCTATTTGCGCATTATTAGTAATTTAGCTGCAAAGAGGATGTGCACTACCAGGAAGTTATTTTGCAGGAAGAACTCTATTCCTATGCTTAGAATAGCTAGTGATGGGGAGGGGCTCGTAATAATTCCAGTGACCTCGGAAATGAGGGTGAAAACTTTTTTCCAGAAGTATACATTCCCACAGTATATGGGGTAGAGATCCCGTTTGGGAGCATCCCTTCCAAGAAGTGTTGTTGTCTAGGTTGGCAAATTTATACATTTGGACAGGGGTTAAAGCTGAGATCCACCCTAAAAATGTACTTTCTATTAACAGCTTGCCTTTAATGTAAAAAAATATATATTTTTACTCACTTCTACTAGGCAGATTTTGTAATGAGCTGGATGATATAAGGCAAGTGTTTGCAATGATTTCTGGAATGATTGGGGAGCTATTAACCACTTGCCGCCCACCCTATAACAAAATGACAGCGGCAAAGTGGTTTCAATATACTGACTGGACATCATATGACGTCCTCAGGATATTGAGCCGTTGCGCGCCCCCGCGGGGGCCCACACTCCGCAACACCGATCTAGGTTAAGAGTCTCTGACGGAGACTCTTTATCAGGTGATCAGCCGTATTCTATCACGGCTGATCACGATGTAAACAGGAAAAGCCGGTTATAGGCTTTTCCTCACTCGCGTCTGTCAGATGCGAGTAGAGGAGAGCCAATCGCCTGCTCCTCTGACAAGGGGGGTTTGTGCTGATCGATTATCAGCACAGTCCCCCAGAGGATGCCCACACTAGACCACCAGGGAAGTGACTAGACCACCAGGAATGCCACCAGACCACCAGGGATGCCCACCACCGGGTATGCCACCCTTGACCACCAGGGATGCCAATCAGTGCCCACAATAGGCATCACTGATTGGCAGGCATTGTTGTTTGGCACTGATTGGCATCCACCTATCAGTGACCATCCATGCCCATCCTTGCCACCTATTAGTGCCCATCCATGATGCCTTTCTGTGCCCATCAGTGTCGCCTATCTGTGCCCATCCATGCTGTCTATCTGTGCCCATCCGTGCTGCCTATCTGTGCCCATCCGTGTTGCCTATCAGTGTCCATCCGTGCCGCCTATCAGTGCCCCATCAGTGCTGCATATTAGTGCCCATCATTTCCACCTCATCAGTTCCACCTCATCAGTTCCACCTCATCAGTGCCGCCTTATTAGTGCCCGTCAGTGCAGCCCCATCAGTGCAGGAGAAAACTTACTTATTTACAAAGTTTTGTAACGAAAACAAAAAAAAAAGCATTTGTTTTTCAAAATGTTCGCAGTTTTTTTTTTTTGCAGAAAATAAAAATCCCAGAGGTGATCAAATACCACCAAAACAAAGCTCTATTTGTGGGAACAAAATGATACAAATTTAGTTTGGGTACAGTGTAGCATGACCGCGCAATTGTCATTCAAAATGCAACAGCGCTGAAAGCTGAAAATTGGTCTGGGCAGGAAGGTGTATAAGTGCCCTGTATGGAAGTGGTTAATATGTTTTAGGGACTATTTAATGTGATTCATTTTAGCTTGCAAAAAAATAAAATTATGCCCGGAACCCCGCTTTAAATACCATCTAAGATGGAGCTTCTGGCACAGCTCCCAGTAGTTGATGCATTTAGAGGAGCTTTAATTGTAGTGAATAGCTTGATGCCATCAGAGATCAGAGAACAAGGTTTTTAGGTCTCTCTCCCATCTTTTAAGGCCGCGTACACATGATCGAACATTTCCGCTGAAACTGGTCCGCCAACCAGTTTCAGCGGACATATCTGATTGTGTGTACGAACTAGCGGACAGGTTTTCCAGCGGACAAATTTCAAAGTACGCCTAACCAGCGGACATAAATCTCCTGCATGCGTCAAATGGATTTCGACGCATGCGTGGAAGTATTTTACTTCCTGGAGTAGTGACGTGGCAGTGACGTTGACGCTGCCACGTCACTACTCCAGGAAGTAAAATACTTCCACGCATGCGTCGAATCCATTTGACGCATGCAGGAGATTTATGTCCGCTGGTAATGGCGGCAATCAGCAACTCTCTGCCCGCCGCCCCCCACCTCACAGCCTGTCAAGTCTTACTGTCCGGGTCCCAGTGGGGAGCGGAGGAACATAACTCCGCCAGGGAAGGCAAGGAGATAAGCAGATGGCTGGCCGGGACTTGAGCCAAGGCAGAAGAACATGTGAGCGGAGCTGAATGGACATGCAACTGAAACTGAAGAAATATTCCCTCCACTCCGACCAGCACATGATCATCAGAAAGGGGCACAGATAATGAAAAAAAATACACCCCCTAAGTTAGTAGGAGCGGCGGAGCGGAGGGTGTGAAATTTCGATTTTTTTTTAAAAAATTCTGCACTGTTTGTCTTTGAAATTGCCCCAGCCCCTATTCAAATCCAATACAGGGAACCGGGTACAGACTTGGTCCAGGGACAGTGTCCTCAATCCGGGGACTGTCCCTGGAAACCAGGGATGTCTAGGGGGCACATGCAGTTAGTGCAGAGGTCAGGTTCGACGTACATAATTAACTAATAATTTCAAATAGTTTGACCATCTTTTTAAATCCCTTGTTAGACTTATAGACATTCACAATCTTCTTTCTAAGAGTCTTAGAAAACTCTTTAGATCTTTGCATGATGACACCACACATGTCAATAGCAAAGAGAGACCCAAAACCTAGATATCTAAGATTTTAATAGGACAAGTTCCACATGCATACAATGTAAGCCCTCATGCACCCTGGCTATTGAGCTCCTGAGCATGAGATCCTACTGTGGGCAGCCTGTAAAACTCTAATGCTGCGTACACACAGTTGGAATTTCCAACAACAAAAGTTTGATTTGGGTTTTCCAACAACAACCTCACCCTTGTGTATGCTCCATCGGACATTTGTCGTCGGAATTTCCGACAACAAATGTTTCAAAGCTGGTTCTCAAATTTTCCAACAAACAAAACTTGTTGTCGGAAATTACCAGCGTGTGTACACAAATTCCACGTATGCTCGGAATCAAGCAGAAGAGCCGCACTGGCTATTGAACTTCACTTTTCTCAGCTCGTCGTACGTGTTGTACGTCACCGCGTTCTTGACGTTCGCAATTTCTGACAACATTTGTGTGACCGTGTGTATGCAAGACAGGTTTGAGCCAACATCCGCCAGAAATTTTTTTTTTCCATGTACATTTCAATTATGTAGTGAAATCTTTTTGTTCCTTAGGTCTTATTCACATGAGTGTACTTAGAGGCTAAGTTTGTTTTAAAGTGGATGTAAACCCACTCTCATCCTTTCTAAACTACTGCCATAGTGCTGATCTATAAGGAGATAGATGCCTCCTGCATGTATCCTTACCTGTGAAATGTCTCCCCTCTGTCTGTTATAAGAACTGAAAAACTGCAGATTCTGTGGGTGGATCTGTTGTCTGGAGCTCGGTGGGTGGAGTTGTGATGTCAGTAGACTCCCCGCCCTCCTCTACACTCCCCTTGTCAACATGCATTTTTTCCTATATAGTCCTGATTCTAAATGATCACTAACATCCAGTCAAAATCCAGAAAAGTAACCATATATCAAGGGTATTAATACTTTTTCAAGGCACTGAAGATGTACATTAGTATAGAAATAATTAAAACTTTACATAAGAAGAGATTAACAGTACGTAATCCAATATACAAACAGGTATTATCAGCAAATGGCCGGATAGGAGTCCTGGTGGAATTGTGCACATATACTGTACTTGGGTATACGGTATATAGTTATTTGCAGATGCCTCCAGATGAATGTTGTAGTAAAGTCCAGTTTCAGGGACCCCTGATGATGAAGAGACATTTGCCTTTGTGTCACAGACCTGAAGACAAGGTCAGCAGTCACAGGGGAATCCCCTAAGGCCCCTTTCACATTGGAGCAGGAGCCCCGGTGGCGGTATAGCGCCGCTAAAAATAGCGGCGCTATACCATCGAATTTGCCATGGGATTCGGCCGCTAGTGGGGCGGTATTAAGAAGGAGGAGAAGGATGTGGAGAGAAAAAGAAAGCCCCAGCCTTTTTGATTGGTTATACTGGATTATTTCACTGGTCACTGGTAGTTTTAGAATAATGTAGCACTGTATTATTTTTTTTTTGGTTAAAGGCATCAGGGTGATATCTCAGAAAAATAAGCTAAAGTAGTGGTGTAGGGTTATTTAGGCGCGCTGACAATCATTTTTGAAGGGTTGTTTTCACCTGTGTTTGTGCCTCCGCATACCCATTCACATCTATTGGGATGCAGCAGCTGCACAGATACAGTCACTGTTCCCAATTTGGCATCTGTGTGGGTACAAATTCTCAAGGCTTTGTTATACATCTGTTTTAACAACCAAAGAAGAACCTCTTAACATATCTTGTATCTCTTTGGGAACAACTTCCTACCGTCTCTCTGTCTTCATTCTGGGCTTGTCATAATATTTCCTAAATGTGCTGTAGTAGATAAAGGAGTACATATGCTTCGAACATTTATAACAACATACATGTGTGAATATGCATTTTCCAAATATTGTGACACAAAAGAGGAACAGACGTGATGTGTCTGCAGACGTTCGCTGTCAGCTGTCGCCACTGACACCAAATTACAGTACAATTGAGGGAAACATGAAGCAATAGGTTTACCAGTAGGAGAAGGTAAAAAGTCCACATTTAGCAAAATTTTGCATTTCCACATTTGCAAAAAAAAATAAAAAAAAATACACCATATTTACAGCAACTAAAATATGCATTTGTTATTTTTTTTTTGCAAATGTGCACTGCACCCATGATCAGTGGGTCCAACTTTATATACAGTCTATGGGCCAGATTCCCAGAAGAGATACGACGGTGTATCTCCAGATATACCGTCGTATCTCTGTTTCTGAGCCCTCCTATCAATGCGACTGATTCTTAGAATCAAGTTACGCATAGATTTGGCGTAGATCCGACTGGCGTAAGTCACTTACACCGTCGGATCTTAGATTTCACCTCCAAATACGGAAAGGTTTCTTCACAGTAAGAGCTGTGAAAATGTGGAACAGACTCCCTCCAGAGGTGGTTCTGGCCAGCTCAGTAGATTGCTTTAAGAGAGGCCTGGATTATTTCCTAAATGCACGTAATATAACTGAGTACTAAGATTTGTAGGTAAATTTGATCCGGGGTAAATCAGATTGCCTCTCGGGGGATCAGGAAGGAATTTTTTCCCCTCCTGTAGCAAATTGGATCATCGCTCTTCTGGGGTTTTTTGCCTTCCTCTGGATCAACCGTGGGTATGGAGTTGGGTGTATGGGATGTACTGTGTTTTATTTTGTTTGTTTATTTTATTTGTTTTTTTTATGGTTGAACTTTTTCAACCTAGCTAACTATGTAAACTATGTAAACTATGCAATTCTACGCTGGGTGCTAGGTGGCGTTTCCGTGGATTTCTGCGTTGAATATGCAAATGAGCTAGATACGCGTATTCCCGAATGTATTTGCGCCCCGTCGTCGTAGTTTACGTCATTTGCGTAAGCGTAAGGTTACCCCTGCTATATGAGGGGTAACCTTGCGTAGGTCCAGCGTACGCCATGTTAAGTATGAACGTCGGGACAGCGTCGTGTTTTTCCATCGTTTACGTAACTCGTCGCGAATAGGGCTGTGCGTTAATTACGTTCACGTCGAAACCAATGTATTTGTGGCGTAATATGGAGCATGCGCAGTGGGCTATGTTTACGGCCGGCGCATGCGCAGTTCGTTCGGCGCGGGGCGCTCTTAATTTAAATACAAACGCCCACCTCCTTCCCTTTGAATACGCGGCCTTACGCCGGCCCATTGCGCTGCTGCCGCAAATTACGGAGCAAGTGCTTTGAGAATACAGCACTTGCCCGTAAAAGCTGCAGAGGCGTAGCGTAAATGGGATACGCTACGCAAAAAAAACGCATATCTACTAGAATTTGGCCCTATGTATGTTGGTTGGACACTTTCCAGAAACAGACAGATATCTCCCAGTCCCCGTATGGGACTTTAATTGGAGATAATGGGCCGGATTCATGTAGAGAGGCTGGGCACATGCACGTACAGGTACATCCTCTGCTAGTGCCCAGCCGTGGGTCGCGGGCGGGTCGCTGGGACCGGATTCACCCGCGACCCGAGCTCTGTCCCGCGACTCCCCGGAGGGAACACAGCTTCCCCGTTCTTCACGTGGAGCATCATCGATCGTGTGATCCCTTTTATAGGGATACACAATCTCGTCACACCTACAGCCACACCCCCCTACAGGTAAACACATATTAGTCACACATAACCCCTTTCCGCCCCCTAGTGGTTAATCCCAAACGCAATTGTCATTTTCCAGTAAACAATGCATTTTAAATGATTTTTTGCTGTGAAAATGAAGTCCCAAAAATGTGTCACAGCTAAAGTTCCGCCATAATGTCCGTCATGAAAAAAAAAATCTTCACCGCCATTAGTGTAAAAAAAATTTTTTTTACAAAAATGCAATAAAAGTATCCCCTATTTTGTAAAGCTATAAATTTTGCGCAAACCACCGCTAAACGCTTATTGCGTTTTTGTTTTTTTTCAAAAAAAGGTCGAAGTGATCCCTAAATTGAGGATTATATATATATATATATATATATATATATATATTACACACAGTGCGGAAAATATATTTGAACACCCTGCTATTTTGAGTTTTCCCACTTGGAAACAAGGGGTCTGAAATGACGTAGGTCATGTCCACTGTGAGAGACATAATCAAAAAAAAAAAACAGAAATCACAATGTATGATTTTTTTAACTATTTATTTGTATGATACACCAAAGTAGTATTTGAACCCTGAGAAAATCAATGTTAATATTTGGCACAGTAGCCTTTGTAAACAGGTCACGTTTCTTGTAGTTTTTCACCAGGTGCACACACTGGAGGAGGGATTTTGGCCCACTCCTAACAGATCTTATCTAGATCAGTTTTTTTTGTTTCAGAAACACGGAGTTTGAGCTCCCCCAAAGATTCTCTAGTGGTTAGGCCACGCCAGAACTTGATATCCCAACTCCTTGGTTATCCTGGCTGTGTGCTTGCATTGTCATTGGAAGACCCAGTCGACCCATTTCAAAGCTCACTGAGGGAAGGAGGTTGTGCCCAAAATCTCGCAATAATGGCCCCGGCATCCTCTCCTTTTAACCCTGTCCCATGCAGAAAAACACCCCCAAAGCATGATTTTTTGCTTGGGATGTACTCATCATTCTTCTTCCTCCAAACACGGAGTGGAAATGACAAAAAGTTCTATTTTGGTCTCATCTGACCAAACTTTCTCCCAACTCCTCTGATCATCCAAATGTCATTCAACTTAAGACGGGCCTTGACATGTCTGGTTTAAGCAGGGAACCTTCCGTGCCAGTGATTTCAAACCATCCTTAGTGTATTACCCAGTAACCTTGGAAATGTCGCTCTTTTCAGTCATGACCAGCTCCTCCCGTGTAGTCCTGGGCTGATTTCTCACCTTTCTTAAATGAGACCCCACGAGGTGAGATTTTGCTGGAGCCCCATCGAGGGAGATTGACAGTCATGTTTAGCTTCTTCCATTTTCTAATGATTGCTCCAAAGTGTATTTTTTACAAGCTGCTTGGCAATTTCCCCGTAGCCCTTTCCAGCTTGTAAGGTGTAAATTTTGTCTCTAGTATCTTTGGACAGCTCTTTGGTCTTGGCCATGTTAGTAGTTGGATTCTTACTGATTGTATGGGGGGGGACAGGTGTCTTTTGCAGCTTGACCTAAATGCATCTAATTTAGGATAATATAGTGGAGGTGGGCATTTTAAAGGCGCAAAGGTCTTTGAGTGTCAACTAGCTGATAGCAGGTGTTCAAAACTTCTTTGCACGTATCATACACATAAATAGTTAAAAAAAATTAAAATTGATTTCTGGAATTTTTTTTTTGATTATTTTCACAGTGGACATATATATATATATATGGGAGAATGCAAAATATATATATATATATAAAATAAAAAGCGCAGAGGTGATCAAATACCACCAAAAGAAAGCTCTATTTGTGGGAAAAAAAAGGACGCCAATTTTGTTTGGGAGCCACTTCGCACGACCACGCAATTGTCTATTAAAGCAACGCAGTGCCGAATCGCAAAACCTGGCCGGGTCCTTTAGCTGCCTAAAGGTCCAGGTCTTAAGTGGTTAAAGACCAGTCACTGTTGCTCTCTCTTCTTGTGCAGGGTGACTGACCTTGTATCATTTTTTTGCATGGCAGCTTGTAATACTGTAGATAAATATAGGTTCAATGCCACAGCTCAGCTCTCTGCACAGGCAAAAATGTGAAGCACAATGATGATAACACTGATATTTTTTTCAATGTAAAAACTATGGGCCAGATTCTCAGCTGAGATACGACGGTGTATCTCAGATAACCATTGAAAAAAATTAATACGCCAGTGTATCTATGCGTGTGATTCCTAGAATCACTTACGCATAGATACACTAAAGTTCCGACAGGTGTAAAACAATTACACCGTCGGATCGTAGATGTAATGACAACGCCGGCCGCTAGGTGGCCTTTACGTTGTTTTCTCATTTGCCTATGCAAATGAGCCTAATACGCCGATTCCCGAGCGTTTTTACGCCGCCCCGTCATCGGTTACGCCGTTTCCGTAAGGTTTTTCCCGCGTAAAGATAAAGCACGTCAAAGATGGCGCATCCTATGTTAAGTATGGACGCCGTGACCGCGGCAAATTTGAAAGTTTTTACGTTGTTTGCGTAACTCGTCCGTGAATGGGGATTTAAGTTGATTACGTTCACGTCGAAAACACTGTCATAATTTGGAACATGCGCACTGCGATTTTACTATGGCCGGCGCATGCGCAGTACGTTCGGCGCGGGGGCACGCTTAATTTAAATACAAGCCGCCCCCTTCGATTTACGCGGGGATACGCCGGGCCATTTACACTACGCCGCCGCAAACTACGGAGCAAGTGCTTTGAGAATACAGCACTTGCTCTAGCAAGTTGCGGTGGCATAGTGTAAATGCCTTACTCTACGCCGCCGCAGATTCTTAGAGAATCTGGCCCTATTTTTTCAAAGGCATTAGGTGCATGCAAAGTGAATTTATATTGAATGAGGTATATACTGTATATTCAAAAGTTTTTATTCCTGGAGTTTAGCTTTAACCTTTATAATATATTTTGAGTTTATAAATTCTTAGAGGGTATTTGAGCTCAAGGAAAAACCTCCAGAAGGTACTTTGGCTAAAAAGGTTGAGAACCATTGGAATTAGGAATTACAATGGTTCTAATTGTGACCCGGTCCCATGCTCCCCTGTACACTTGTTTAGGAGGGGCAATGGGGGTGGCATATATAGGAAATGGTCCCCTCCGTTTCTCCCACGCCTGCTTAAAGACTGCTTTTCCTCCTTCTTTCCCTGTAGGCTTTGAGCGGCTGCTGGAGATAAATGGTGGGGGACCCTGCCCTATATATGCCACCCCCACTGCCCCTTCTATCCAGCTTTCTCTCCTTTCTGCTTCCCCCAGGCCCCCCGGCTCCTCCTCGTCTGTCAGCTTTCCCCCTCCCCTCTCCTGTTGGCTGCTGCAGGGGATCTTCAGGATGGAGAGCATGGAAGGGGGCAGTAAATATGTAATTAACTGGCCTCTTCCTTTTCTAAATGGACAGGATAAGTGATTGGTACTGATCGCTCATGTTCATTCATAACTGAAGCATAGTAAACTGTGTTTGTGAATAAACAGGAAGCTCTGTACAGAGTTATTGCTGTGCTTTCAGTCTGTGCATCTGAGGCTTGCAAAGAAGGAGATTAAGCCTGTGTCCTCAATCTCCATCTATATAACATACAGCACAATGTACAGAGTTGATCAGTGTGGAAGATATTGTATAAAGAGTGTAGAGGTCTGATGGATATAGCATACAGAACAGTGCACAGATTGGAGTGGTATGGTGCATGTAATGTATAGCACAACATTATTGTCAAATGTGCAATGACAGTGGAGCTGAATAATTGGCCAACCAAAAAATACACCAAAAAATTTAAGATAATAAAACAATAGTGAGACAGGTAATTACCCTCTTTTAAGAAAACAAAAGTTTAAAAAGGTAATATCTATCTATCTATCTATCTATCTATCTATCTATCTATCCTTTATATACAGTGTGCAGCGCATGCCTGCATTTTATTGAATAGATATAGTGAATGCAGTACTGTGACAAAGTAGCTTGGCTGTCACTTGCAGACTTTTTCATTCCTTTGATACCTACAAGGAAAACAGTTAAGTGACATCTGTTTCTTCCAATTGATCTCAGAGGCATTATAAAGCATTAGAGTGAGAAAATGTATTGAGAAGCACAGCTTTGCCCTTGTCGCACCATCCCCCTTTCTTGTGTGCCTCTCTTTATAAGCCTATAGTGACCAGCTGTGCCTGATTTCTATGGACATTCCCAGACTTGGCTACATTTACAACAAAACGCATACGTTAATATGCATTAGGTTACAATTTGGGATACACCGGAATTGGCATTCTAGATAAACTCAGCTGCATCATGCGGCAGTAGCGCAGTTTGGTAGTGGTGAGGTTCAGGTTTACGTAAAATACCTTTATGGCTAGCAGAACTTGAACCCCTACATAAACGAGATCTAGACCCTGCAGTCTTTGTTCAACTTTCGAACACCCATCGAGACCTACTCCAGCTTCTCGACTCGCATTCGCTAGTAGCTCGGGATAGGGCACGCAATTTCCACTACTCACTAGCCAATAAATGCGGTAAACAGCTAGCACGGGTCCTACACCCTAGATCTTTGCGTTGCACCATCCCCTTTATTTCCCGCCCTGACCATACCAAGTCGTTTAATTTGACAGGTATATCATCTGCCTTTCAGGAATATTATTCTCGACTTTATAATCTCGCGCACACTGACACGACCGCGCACTCCGCTCCTTCTGGTGGCAATATGTGGGATTATATCGTTGAGACGGCTCTGCCCACCATCGCCACCTCTGATGTGGCGGCGCTGGACAATCCTTTTTAGCTCGTTCGAGTTCCTCAGCGCCATCAAGGGCTTGAAGGTAGGCAAGTGTCCCGGCCCAGATGGGTACACCCCTCGTTTCTACAAAACATTTGCTTCACTGTTGGCACCTCTGATGGCTAAGGCTTTTAATGCCATGGATGACTCCATCCCTCCACCCAAGGCTCTGCTTGCTGCTAACATCTCCATTATACCCAAGCCGGGCAAGGACCCCTCCCAATGCAGCAGGTACCGGCCAATATCCCTGCTTAACCACTTCATTACTGGGCACTAAATCCCCCTTCATGCCCAGACCAATTTTCAGCTTTCAGCGCTGACGCATTTTGAATGACAATTGCGCGGTCATACAACACTGTACCCAAATTATATTTTTATCATTTTTTCCCCACAAATAGAGCTTTCTTTTGGTGGTATTTGATCACCTCTGCGATTTTTATTTTTTGCGCTATAAACAAAAAAAGACAGAAATTTGAAAAAAAAAAAAAACAATATTTTTCACTTTTTGTTATAATAATATCCCATTTTTTTTTTAAAAAAAACATTTATTTTTTTTCAGTTTAGGCCGATACGTATTCTTCTACATATTTTTGTTAAAAAAAAAAAATCGCAATAAACGTATATTGATTGGTTTGCGCAAAAGTTATAGCGCCTATAGGGGATAGATTTATGATTTTTTTTTTTTTATTTTTTACTAGTAATGGCGGCAATCTGCAATTTTTTTTTTTGTCAGGCCTGCGATATTGCGGCGGACATATTGGACACTTTTGACACAAATTTGGGACCATTCAGATTTATACAGCGATCAGTGCTATAAAAATGCACTAATTACTGTATAAACAGGGAACGCGTGGGAATGGAGTTCCTGCACTTTTTTCACAGCAGGAACTCAGTTCCCTTTGCAGGACTAGAGCAGCCGAACCGCCCAAACCAATTCTTCACTAAGCGGCGATGCTCAGCTCGAGTCACTGTAAGGGGCAGGCGAACCTTAGTAATCCTTTATGTTTTTTTAGCTGTCTTTTGTTCCCACTGTATGCTGTTTTTGTAGTGCATCCATCTATTTTACCCCAATAAAGGGCGTTTTTAGAATTTTACTTTCTTTTGAGTGTGGCTGTCCAAACTTCTTCTTCTAATCCTTTATGTTACTGGCCACTTCCTGTATATGGATTCATCGGGTAGTGTGCGGATATTCCGTCACTTCCTCGATGCCGCAATGTCTCCTGGGAGCTCTTGTCATTGTTCCCAGGAGACATTGCGGAGGTCTGCCGCAAGTTATCGCGGGATTTAGAAATAACTTGCTTCTGGGAGTTCCCACACTTTTTTCCCCAGGACTTGACCCCTGTGTATAAATGTGACTGTCAGGGAAGGGGTTAACACTAGGGGTTGAGAAAGGGATTAAATGTATTCCTTGTGAGTGTTCTTACTGTGTGGGGGGAGGGGGGTGACTGGGGGAGGTGACCGATGCTGTGTCTCTATGTACAATGGGCACAGATCATTCTCCTCTCCTCTGACAGGACGTGGAGCTCTGTGTTTACACACAGAGCTCCATGTCCCTGCTGTGTCACCGCCGATCGCGTGCACCCGGCGGACATTGCGGCCGCCAGGTACACGCATCGGATCCTCAGCGATGCGGCGGCACAGTGTTTACCCGCTGCACGCCCGGGTAATGCACATAAAAAGCCGTCCAAAGACGTCCACCTGGCACTTGAGAGCCGCGCTATGGACGTCTTCTGTCTATAGCGCAGCCCTCTAGTAGTTAATGTCGACCTAAAGTTGTTTGCCAAGGTACTGGCCAACCGTCTATCCCCTCTGCTCCCTGGTGTGATTCACAATGACCAAGTGGGATTTGTCCCGGGCAGAGAAGCTAGGGACAATACCACCAAGACGATTCATTTAATCTCCCTTATCCAACGCAAAGGCCTGAAGGCATGCCTCCTCTCCTTTGACGCTGAAAAAGCGTTTGATCGCGTAAACTGGAGATTCCTTAGGCTTTCGCTGGAACAGTTGGGGTTGGGCGCATCCTTTATCTCCAAGGTGATGTCCCTTTATTCACATCCTTCTGCCTCTGTCTTGGTTAATGGCTCTACCTCGGACTCCTTTGACATTTCCAACGGCACTCGACAGGGCTGTCCCCCCTCCTTTTCGTTATCGTCATAGAACATTTAGCCTGTGCCATTAAACAGAACACTTCCATACATGGGATCCAAACAACTTCCTCTCATCATAAATTATCTCTCTATGCGGACGATTTGGCTCGTTCAGCAACTTTAAACTTAACGTTTCCAAGACAAAGACAAGACAAAGGCCCTCAACGTATCCCTCCCCCTGTTGTCACCTTCGATGTGATCGCCCCCCCATATTTCCTTCTACTCTGGGACCGGTTAGACTCGCGCTACTGGAACTCTTCCCCCACGCCTACTCTATTTTGCCTTTTCCCACCGGTCTTGTCGGCGGCCTACGCTCTTCTTCTATGTTCCCCCTCTCATCCACCCTAACCTGTTTCCCTTTCCCTTTCTACCACCCTTTCCCCCTTCTTCTTCCCCTTTTCTTTTCTCTCCTTTCCCTATTCTTGTCCCCCGTTCCCTCGTCTTTTACTCTAATTTTATTTCGTCTTCAACTTTGTCTGTCTTTCTCTTTACTCGTCTTTGGATTTTTTTTTTTTTTTCCTCTCTATACCCTAGATTGCTGTTGCAGATCTGCCAAGCCAAAGAGCCCCTAATGTTTGCACATACTCCTTGTTTATAATTACGGTTGTAGTGGCTCATGTTGATTAATTTTATTGGCAGGAGTCCTGCTGTGGGCGATGGCCATCTGGCTGACTCCTTCCCGATCATATTTGTGACTGTGTGCAGACTGTAACAACTCATGTTATTTGTCTTTCTTCTGTTTTGTATTATTAAAATACTAATAAATATGTTCTCAACTCTAAAATACTTCTATGGCAGTGGTGTCCAAACTTGGGGCCAGATTTGTTGAAGTGAACATGCTCGAGGGCTGACCATTTTGCCTGGCTTATTATTTGGATATAAACTAAACAAGAAAAAGCTGCGCAAATATAAACACTACAATGTAGAACTCCAATAACAGTCCTGTGTAGAATAAGTGAAAGTCCCGTATTGCAAGTGATGAATAAAATAAAATAAATTAAAAAATTCATTAATCAAGTGCGGAACATGTTATACATCTGATGCAAACTGATGGCAGAAACAATTATTCTTTCCTCCAGATAGATGGTGACATCAAATGCAAAAAACCTCAGAAAAAGTGCATGGATAGATAAACACCTCCACCTTTCAATCACACCGCCCCTTACCAGAGGGGAAGATCCCAACTAGAGATCTTCTGACAGCAGATGGCTTAATCCCCAGCCAGGGGTTAACGTGGCAGGATATCCAAAAGCCGAGACTTCTCCAACAGTGGACCGATGATCCGTGTTGAAATAAAACCATTTACCACCAAAAGAAAGCCCAATTCGTCCTTAGCAGCTCTTCCTGCCGGGTACTGCACTGTAGGGGGAGACTTAACCCCTGGCTGGGGATTAAGCCATCTGCTGTCAGAAGATCTCTAGTTGGGATCTTCCCCTCTGGTAAGGGGCGGTGTGATTGAAAGGTGGAGGTGTTTATCTATCCATGCACTTTTTCTGAGGTTTTTTGAATTTGATGTCACCATCTATCTGGAGGAAAGAATAATTGTTTCTGCCATCAGTTTCCATCAGATGTATAACATGTTCCGCACTTGATTAATGGATTTTTTAATTTATTTTATTTTATTCATCACTTGCAATACGGGACTTTCACTTATTCTACACAGGACTGTTATTGGAGTTCTACATTGTAGGGCCAGATTCAGGTAGAGTTGCGCTGGAGTAATTCGATATGCGCCGCGTAACTGTGAAGATGCGCCGTCGTTTCTATGTGCCCGTACCCACCAAACTAGATGCGCCCAATAACGGGCCATTTGCGACCGGCGGAACGTTCCGACGCCAGAGTATCGTCAGCGCTTAATTTCGCTTGGCGCATCAGTCGCGCCTATTGATTTCCCCTGCAAATATGCAAATGAGGGATTTTTCCCAATTCACGAACGGATTAGCACCATACGCTGGCTACATGCGCCGCGCCTATCTCGTCCATCCGGCGCAAAGTTATTTCTACAAAAGGCTGCTTTATCTTTACTCCAGATGGCCACAGGTCAGCAGGAGAGCAGCTACAGCAGCGTTACCGACGATAAGAGCTAGCTGACCAACCACACTTGCAGGACAACACCTCTGTCCATGCTTGTCTGTCAAATTTTACAGCCATGGAGGAAGACATCATAGGTCTCCATAGCCGAGATGACGGCTGACAGCTCCTGGCCATTAAAGTTCAGCTTTCTCCTGTGTGTTTGCGGGGAACGGGAGCAGCCATCTCAGAACAAAAGTAACATCACTGCAGGGAGGGGGAGCAGGATATACTTTAGTGCCGGAATGGCGCTTCTACGGGCGCATTTAAATGCCCAACGGAAGGCATTGCGCTGACGTTTCCCGTGAAGTGGTGCCGACGGAAGTTGTGAGCATGCGCACAAAGGGGGCGAGTGGAGCCTCACTCACTGCGCATGCTCCGTGGTTGATGCGCTGAACGTAAGCCCCTGCGCTGGGCTCCGCCCATCATTTACATATGATCACACCCACTTCCCCTTGCGTCGGGTTACGCCAGCGCATTATCGTTACTCTGGCGCAAGTTTACGCGCAACTGCTATGTGAATAACAGTACTTGCGCTGAAAGGGTCGTCAGAGTAACGTAAATGAGAAGCGTTACTCTGGAGCAAAGATGCTCTCATCTACCTGAATCTGGCCCGTAGTGTTTATATTTGCGCAGCTTTTTCTTGTTTAGTTGTATTTTTTGTGGGTATCTCACATTTAAGTTGCTAGCATTTTTTCTAGATTATTCACATAGACAGCGCAGTATTACCACTTTTTCACATATTATTTGGATATACCATATTTATTCACTTTAAGAGGGAAGTTTTAGGAAAAAAATCTTAAAATTTTAAACAAAGAACTGTGAAGCAAAATAAGGGTCAGTGCCCATCTGCAGACCCCCAATTGCCAGGAATGCAGCACCCATGATTGCTAGGAATGCAACAACCACCATTGCCAGAAATGCAGCACCCACCATTGCCAGAAATGCATCACCCACCACTGCCAGGAATGCATCACCCACCACTGCCAGGAATGCATCACCCATTGCTGCCAGGAGTGCAGCGCCCACCATTGCCAGGAGTGCAGAGCCCATCATTGCCAGGAATGCAGCACCCACCATTGCCAGGAATGCACTCACCATTACCGGGAATGCAGCACCTATCATTGCCGGCAATGCACTCACCATTGCCAGGAATGCAGCACCTATCATTGCCAGAAATGCAGCACCTATCTTTTTAGGAATGCACTCACCATTGACAGGAATGATCAGTGTCCATCTGCAGCAAAGCCGTACCCAAGTGTCCATCTGCAGCCAGCCATGCCCCAGTGTCCATCTGCAGCCAGCCGTGCCCAAGTGTCCATCTGCAGCCAGCCGTGCCCAAGTGTCCATCTGCAGCCAGCCGTGCCCAAGTGTCCATCTGCAGCCAGCCGTGCCCAAGTGTCCATCTGCAGCCAGCCGTGCCCAAGTGTCCATCTGCAGCCAGCCGTGCCCAAGTGTCCATCTGCAGCCAGCCGTGCCCAAGTGTCCATCTGCAGCCAGCCGTGCCCAAGTGTCCATCTGCAGCCAGCCGTGCCCAAGTGTCCATCTGCAGCCAGCCGTGCCCAAGTGTCCATCTGCAGCCAGCCGTGCCCAAGTGTCCATCTGCAGCCAGCCGTGCCCAAGTGTCCATCTGCAGCCAGCCGTGGCCAAGTGTCCATCTGCAGCCAGCCGTGGCCAAGTGTCCATCTGCAGCCAGCCGTGGCCAAGTGTCCATCTGCAGCCAGCCGTGGCCAAGTGTCCATCTGCAGCCAGCCGTGGCCAAGTGTCCATCTACAGCCAGCCGTGGCCAAGTGTCCATCTACAGCCAGCCGTGGCCAAGTGTCCATCTACAGCCAGCCGTGGCCAAGTGTCCATCTACAGCCAGCCGTGGCCAAGTGTCCATCTACAGCCAGCCGTGGCCAAGTGTCCATCTACAGCCAGCCGTGGCCAAGTGTCCATCTACAGCCAGCCGTGGCCAAGTGTCCATCTACAGCCAGCCGTGGCCAAGTGTCCATCTACAGCCAGCCGTGGCCAAGTGTCCATCTGCAGCCAGCCGTGGCCAAGTGTCCATCTGCAGCCAGCCGTGGCCAAGTGTTCATCTGCAGCCAGCCGTGGCCAAGTGTCCATCTGCAGCCAGCCGTGGCCAAGTGTCCATCTGCAGCCAGCCGTGGCCAAGTGTCCATCTGCAGCCAGCCGTGGCCAAGTGTCCATCTGCAGCCAGCCGTGGCCAAGTGTCCATCTGCAGCCAGCCGTGGCCAAGTGTCCATCTGCAGCCAGCCGTGGCCAAGTGTCCATCTGCAGCCAGCCGTGCCTTATTCGTTTTAAATTTTGCCGCCGAGATAGGAGCTGAATGTCCTGTGTATTCGGCTGTACTCTGCTCCTCTTGCAGTCCTGCCCCTTGGCCCAGCTTCTATGATGGACACAACACACATGGTGGGACTGGGCAGGGCTAAGAGTGGAAGCCAAAACTAGCCGAGTACACAGTACACTTGGCTCAGGCTATTACGGCGGCGCTCGTTCACCTGACAGACAGCGGGGATCGGCGCTGGGAGATAGTCGGGGACCACAAAAGATATATATGTGTAGATAACCAGGCGGGCTATTCATAACCGGGCTGCGGGCCACGATTGGCCCGCGGGCCAGACTTTGGACATGTCTGTTCTATGGAGACTGTCCTGTTGGACCCTGACCCAGCCAAACGATTTTCCAGATATTATATAGCGGTGGGGTCCTGGGAATGCTGGGTTGATAGCTAGGGCTAGGTCTAGATGGGTGGCTTTTGTACCAGAGTTTTCAGAGGAGTTGTAGCAGGAGATTCTGGATACTTACCTCATCTCTGTCATTTTTTCAGCTGATAGGATGATTCAGCTTCTGTACCTCCATCAGATGTACCCCGGTTACATTATTTTGTATGCATAAAAGGGACTCTACAGCTTGTCACAAATGTATGGGGGCGGAAGGAACTTTTATTTACATGGTGTGGGAGTGTACCAAAATACGCCCTCTATGGTCTAAGGCAGGGATCTCCAGCTGTTGTGGAACTAGGTCCCATAAGGCATTGTAAAACTCTGACATTCACAGACCTGACTAGGCATTATGGGAATTGTAGTGCCTGAACAACTGGAAGGCCACAGTTTGGAGACCCCTGGTCTAAGGTGACTGAATTTATAGCTGACAAATTTGACCTCCCTATGTGTATACCAAATTATTCTTTATGGTTTTCTGTTTTGGGGTTCGGAGACTCATAGCTATGAGGTGGCTCTATAGGGAACAACTGACGTGAGGGATGTGGTTAAAAGTTGTGAATGCAGATATTCTTCCATACCGTATGACGTATAACATATGAGGCCAGGGGAGCTCCCAAGAAGGTTAAGAAGGTGTGGTTTAGGTGGGTTAACTCGAAGGATACATTGGAAGAAAGATGTGAAAGGAGATGCTGTACGATCAATGTGTTTCAGTGTTTTTTGTTGTTGTTTTTTTGACAGGCCTCATCTGAGGGTGGGGGTATAGGTACACACACTGATAAAAATGATGGGGTTGTAGAGAACTATACTCTATCTACCATTGTCCATGGTTTTATGCATAAAAGGGCAGGGCTTTTTTTCTCAGAGAATAGGTGCAGGAACTCCGACCTTCACCCTTCGTTTCTGCTCCCTACCTGCCCCAGAGCACTGTTCCTTGGCTGCACCTCCTACCGACCTCCCAGTACCGCCCATTTTAGAGAATACAGAATAAAATATTATTTTTGCTTCTAAGTGATTTGCACGGAATTTCTTAATAACAACAAAGAAAGACAGTAAAATAGATCCCCTGCATTGAACAATAGATCCTTACCCTAGCAACAGTAGACCCCCCCCAGCAATGATAGACCTCACCCCAGAAAAAATAGAGCCCCTACACAACAAAATACTACCCCAACAATAGACACCCGTTAGCAACAACAAATGTCCCAGCAGACTTCATCAATAGACACTCCAGGAGGCGGCAACAATTAGACCTCTCCCTCAACAGTAGATCCCTCCCAGCCACAATTTCTTACTCCTAGAAACATAGGACCCCCCCACTAGCAACAATAGATCTACCCAGCAACAAGAGACCTCCACACAAAAATATATCCCCACCAATGAAAATAGATCCCCCAGCAGCAGGCATTAATGGACCCTCCAGCACACCCCAGCACTCCTTGCCGTTACATCTATTCATTGCTGAAGGTGCTGGACCTGCTTTCCCCCCGTTCCTGCTGAAAAAAAGCCCTGCCTGAGGGGGAAGGTGGTGGGTGCTCTGGTTATGCCAGGGCCCTTGTGGGCGGGGAAGGGCATTCAGCTAATTTCCCCCTGTTATCATTGGGGTGCAATTGTTTTGTTGGTTTAAAAACAAAATGAAAAACAAAAGCAGAATTACTGGATTACAGGTTTGGATTTGGGACTCTGGTTAGATTATTCTATGGCTAGTAGTGCAGGTCCTACTGAGCAGTACACTGTGAATTGTATATTGTCATTATTCACGCTGTTTCCCCTGCCTGTCATTTTGTATGTGCATTATTTGGTATGCTTAATAAAAAATGTTTAAAAAAAATGGATTAGGTTTAAGGCCTCGTACACACGAGGGGATATGTCCGCTGAAAACGGTCCGATGGACCGTTTCAGCAGACATCTCCGCTCGTGTGTATGGGCTAGCGGACAGATTTCTCCACCCGACAGATTTCAAAGCATGCTTTGAAATCTATCCGGTGGGAATCTGTCCGCCCGACATGTCTGCTGGTTAGTACACTTACCAGCAGACATGTCGTCCCCCACCGCCGCCGCGCCTTTGCCGAATGGATTCGGCGCATGCGCGGAAGTGTTTAACTTCCTGGTGCGGTGACGTGGCGGTGACGTGGCGGCGTCAACGTCACCGCCGCGTCACCGCACGGTCGGCGGCGGGGAATTTGATCCGATGGTGTGTACACGCCATCGGATCAAACTCCCGATCGGACATATCCGATGGAAATGGTCCGCGGACCGTTTTCATCGGATATGTCCGATAGTGTGTACGAGGCCTAAGTGGAGGTCCACCTAAAAAAAATAATATTAAAAGCCAGCTGCTACAAATACTGCAGCTGCTGACTTTTAATAAATGGACACTTACCTGTCCATTGTGCCCACGATGCCGAGCAATCGCTCATCTCTCGGCTGCTCCCGCTGCCATTCTCGGTGAGGAAATCTGGAAGTGAAGCGTTGTGGCTTGCAAATGCGCGAGTAGTGTGACGTGTCCTTAGTGGTCCCCACTATGTTCTGGGACCAGTATGTTTCCCAGAACACAGCAGGGGGGGGGGGGAGGCGTGACTCCTGCGGGAGTATTCCCAGAAGTGGGTGCAAATACCTGTATTATAGGTATCTGCTCCCCCCCCCCCCCGAAAGGTGCCAAATGTGACACCTGAGGGGGGAGGGTTTCCGAAAAGCAGAGGTTCACTTTTTGTGTGGACCTCTGCTTTAATGTGCATTGACATGCATTTTAGCATTGCATTTTTGAAGTCTTCCTTTTAATTAAAATTGAACAGCAAAATGCAGGCAGGTTGATGCACCCAAATGCAGCATGTAGGATGTTTTTTTTCTTCTATGCAAGATATTAGTGCGATACAAGGTATATTACTAATGATATTTTCTCTTGCCCTATTGGCTGACCTGGAAAATACAGGGCAATCTATCTGTTGTAAGGAGGCCCTACATAATTTCTCTGTAGAGAAGTTGCTCTATATTATAGTATATTATCATGAAAAAACGATTTCAATGCAGGAAATAGTACAAACAGCAATGGTATGCAAAATTCTATCAGGAACCATTTACGGTAGGGTGACCAGACATCCCCGGTTTCAGGGGACAGTCCCCGGATTGAGGACACTGTCCCCGGACCAACGCGGTCGTTTTTTGTCCCAATGAAAAAAAAACGTTTTTTTAAAACGTCCCCGGATTGGATAAATTGAACAGGGGTTGGGGCAAAACGTCGTTTTTTTCTTAAAAAAAGACAGCCAAAAAAAAAATCCAACATGCTTGAATTTTTTGTTCGTTTCCATTCAAAACGTCTGTGCCCCTTTCTGTTGATCACAAAAAGTCACCGTGCTGGTTGGAGCGGAAAATACGTCTATTCAAAACGACGTTTCAACCCGGGTGCATGCCCATTCAGCTCCACTCGCATGTTCTTCTGCCTTGGCCAGAAGAATGGCAGGCAGTGACAGGGCAGAAAGTCGCTGATTGCCGCCATTACTGGTGAAAAAACGATGGTGTGTATGCATAAATATGTCCCCGGATTTCATTTTAAAAATCTGGTCACTTTAATTTACGGTATACTTCCACAGTATTGCAATAGAGAACGTTGTATTAGTCACAAAAAGACATTAAGTCTTCGGTCACACCAAATCTGACTTTGAAATTGTGCATCTTTACTTGAAATAATTTCGAAACCGCATGTCAGTGCACCTTTAGGAGTGACTTGGCTGACATCTGTGTAATTTACTGATGGATGCGGCTTGCAGCAGGGGTCCGATCTGTCCCTTTTCTCTGTTTCAGGGCCGAATTTTTGCCTGAACTGGGCCCTGAAACGGAGCCAAAGACGCACAGCGTTCCTGTGCAAGCCACTAGAAAATTACTTATAACCCCCAAACATTATATTATGTTTTTAGCAGAGACTCCAGGGAAAAAAACTAAATTCTTTTTTGTCATGCAGTATTTGCTTAGTGGTTTTTCAAACGCACTTTTTTTTTTTTTTTAAATACACTTTACTAAATTAGAAAAAAACAAAGCACAATATATACCCCCATTTTTTTTTTTAAAAAAAATATGGAAGATGTTGTTACACCAAGCAAATAGATACCCAACATGTCGCGCTTTAAAATTGTGCATGCTCGTGGAATGGTGACAAACTACCGTACTTAAAATTCTTCGTAGACAACGCTTACATTTTTTTTGCAGGTAACCTGTTCAGAGTTACAAAGGAGGTCTAGCGCTATAAATATTGCTGTCGCTCTCACATTTGCATCGATATCTCGCATGTGGGTTAAGGACATCATTTACATATGCATGTGCCACTTGATTATGCGTTTGCTTCTGTATGAGAGCACAGAGAATTTTTTCTAGTTTATTTTATTTTATTTTTACACTGTGAAGTAAGAAGGACAGTTCCTCTTTTGGAAATGTCCCCTCCCACTACTTCAGAAAGTGATCCAGTTACTTTACTTTCTTTATGTACCCAGCCCCAGGAGTCTAGAGATGCAGTGATGAGTCTGGAGGATCCCAGTTCTTGGACACAATATGCCAGGAAACTGATGTAGCAATGTACTCTGCTGTGTGCCCCATGCCCTTCTGTGTATCCAGTGCCAATACTGACTTGCCTGGGGCCCTAAGCAAAATGAAATGATATGTCACATTAAAGGGGTGTTCCACCCAAAAAAACGACCTTATCTTTTCCCACTCCTCACCCCCATACATGCCACATTTGGCATGTAATTTTTTTGGGGGGGGAGTGGGGGCTTCAGTAGGAGTGGGACTTCCTGTCCCACTTCCTGCTTCCGCCGAGGGGCTGGATAGGCGATTAAGCTTAATCGCCTACACCAGCCCCCTCTCTGTAGGCGATCACATGGGACACTGACAGGTCCCATGCGATCGCCTCTCCAATCAGCGGCGAGCCGCGCCGCGCACGCATGCGCAGTACGGCTCGCGCATGCGCAGTGGGTGCCCGGCCGTGAAGCCGAAGGCTGTCACGGCTGGGTGCCCACAGACGGGATGGAGACGCCGGCCGGGCAGGGGGGAGAGGAGCGGAGCCCCGGTCGGCGCGTCGCTGGAACGCAGGAGCAGGTAAGTGAGTGTTTATTAAAAGCCAGCAGCTACACTTTTTGTAGCTGCTGACTTTTAATAAACACATTTTTGGGCTGGAACACCCCTTTAAAGTTGAGAAGTGTGGGGGGGGGGGCACTGCCGACAGTGACATGTCACATTAAAGATTAAAGTGAGAAGCAGGGGGTGCTGACTTCTTACCTCTTCTCCCAAGCAATCAGCGAGTTGAGAAGGGGGGTGAGGGGCCGAAAATGTCTTCTCACCAGGCGGGGCCTCTAGTATTTGGGGGGCCCTCTGCAGCTTTGCGGGGCCCTAAGCGGCTTGTATAGTGAGCCTATAGGGCGGATCGGCCATGTGTGTACCCCCTGATCGCTTCTCGGCCTTTTGGCTAAGATCAAGTGTAGTATCTGTTCTTATCAGTTTTCGGCAGACTACTGAAGCACCTCCTTAGTGGAGGGTGGATGTAGTCCAATGATGTAATTGCACCCGGAAGGATGGTTTCGGTAGGGGTAATGTCGTGCTGTTCGACAGTAAACTGGGGGCCGGCAGTGTCGAGTCTGAGCCATCTGGAAGGGTGCTCCTAGTGAGTGGAGAGGCATGAGATCTTGGCGGAGGGCCAGGGCCCTGGCCTTCTGGCCTGGATTTGATGCGGTTCCTAACCTGATCCTGCCAGTTGCTCTAGAGGGGACGTTGGTTGCACCCATCGGGGTGTGTTTTTTTGGGCCAGCTAGTACCTCGACGAGCATAATTAGGTAAGGAGCGAAAGAGGTTGTCCTGGGCCTCGAGTAGCTCCTGACCCTTCTTGGTGGAGTTGGGGAGGGGGGCCGTGACTGTCCGGGCCGTGGACCAGGGTCCATTGAAAAGCCTTTGGAGATGGTGCCCCTGGAGTGGCAGTCCAGGGGTGCCATACATTGCACTGAGTGTGTGAGGGACACTCAACATGTGGCACCTTTTTGGTCACTAACCTCCACAGCACACTTTTCACACCTGCCTCTAGGGCCGGGCCTTTTGGCTGGGACCAGAGGAATTTTTGTTTCCTGGCCGGAGGGCCGGCCAATGTATTGCACATTGGTCACTTTCACTCACCTCTCCCACTTCCTTCTTCCCCACTTTCTATTTATTTTCCCCCGTGTGTCACGTTTCTTCTTTTTATGTTGGTGCACTGCACTTTATGTGTGACAAGTAGGGTGCTGGTCCTCGGGCCTGCCCTGAACGTCTTGGGAGTGGGTGGACATGGCCTTCTGGCTTAGTTCACCCGCTCTTATGGGGTCTCCCTTCGGGGGAGCCTCACCGAGGAGGGTTCTGTTTCGGCAGTCCCTCCAAGGATGTTGGGTCCGTGTCGGCTTCGGCTGCATGGGCCTATTTGGGTTCATGTGGCTTCGGCTGCATGGACCACTGATACCTCAGTCCCTTTTAGGAGCCTAACGCCCCGGGGGATCAGGGTTGGGCCCTTTTCGGAGGGCCTATTGACGATGCACCCGTCACAGTTTTTTGTTGCACCTCTTTATGTGTGTGCACATTTTTCCTGCACCGGGTGGAGTTTTTGGGTTGTGTTTTGCACGCCACAGGCTTTTCAATAGAAAAAAAATGTGTGTACCCCCTGACCCATTTTGTGCCCTACCCATTATGTGCCCTAATTTCAAGAGGCAAAAATAATGTATTTGATTTCCTGACTACCTATCACACTTCATGATGTACCAGAGCAGGAAAAACATTGCCAAAATTATCACATTTGTATTTATTTATTTATTTTTATAACAACGTTTTTATTGTGGTCGTAAAAAGGTGAGAACGACGGACAACATATTTGCGGGCACAGCCACTACTGTAGCAAAAATTCAGAGAAATGCATATCTCCCAACTTTTTAAGATGGGAATGAGGGACACCTATCAGCAAAACTATGCAGGCATATGACACACCCCTTGTCACGCCCACTTAAAGGAGAATTGTACAAAAACAAGAATTGATTAAACCTGCAAGTGATTTTTTTTTACCACTACTATTCCTTTAAATTGGCTTTTGGAATTTACAAATGTATCAATTTAGAAATCAGAGGAAAGCAGAGGAAAACACTTTTTGATAGATAAAAAGCACATTTTATATACATCTATATAGATAAGACCAAAATGATGGACAAATGAGGAGGAAAGAGGGACATTGCTCCAAATCAGGGACAGTTGGCAGCTATGGAAATGTATCTGGTTGAAAGATCTCACATATAACAGATTGTATATAATATAACAATAAACACATTGGGCCAGATTCACGTACATCGGCGCATTTTTTGACTGGCGTAGCGCACCTCCTTTACGTTAGACTGACGCAATGTAGCGGCGCAATCACCGTATTCTCGTTTGATTTGCGCAGAAATTAGCGCCGGTGCAATGTCATTTCAGAGGCGTAAGGGGAGTAATTCAAATTCGGAAGGACGTGGGCGTGTTACATTGAAATGAGCCATGACCCCATGCAAATGAAGGGCCGCCGGCTCGCGCATGAAGCAGACCATGGTCAGCACCTCTGTGCGCATGCTCACAACTCGGGAACGGCGCAATCAGTGAAATTGGAAGTGAACCCGGGCAACTTTGTGAACTACGCAGACAGCATAAATAGACAGACACAAACGCACTTCCTTGCAAAAGTACATCCCTTTGTATCCCTTCTTATACAGCAAGGTGCTTTTGTTCTGTTTGTTGCGTTGTGACTTGTCTTTGTGATATTTGTTGACTGTTTGAGCTAGTGTTTTGTAGAATATATTTGAAAGTGTTTTTTGGTGACTGCTTGTGAGACTTTTTGGTTGATAGATTTTGGTTTGTTTGTTTTATTGCTTGATTTTTCCTGCTTGTTTTTGTGAGTGATTTTTTTTGATTGTTTGGGAGAGAGTTGTTGTATGAGTATGACTGAGAGGAAGAGGAAGTTGAATTTTACTTTGGGGGTGAAACAAATTCTTGCCCGGGCCATTACCCAATATGGGCGTTTCCTCCACGGCCCGAAGCTGGCCAAAATGGCAGCCCATGCCAGGGGCACAGGAGGGGGCCCACCATGCCCTGTTAGGCTGACAGCGGAGGAGCGTGCGGTGGCCCAGACCTTTCATAGACAACAGGTGGAGGGCCTGCCTGGCTATGACTCCAGTCATGAAGCTGTGATGCCAGGTAAGGTTTTTTTGCCCTATCAGGTGTGTAGCATGTGGGGGTGGGGGGTGAAAGGGAATATGTGGCAAGTGTGTGGATCCTCCAACCGGTGAATGTTTTGTGTCATCCACAGATGTGCAGGAGGGTGCTGGGCCATCTGGGCTGACCGCACCATCCCCAGGACAACAGCCTGATGAGGACCCCCCGACAAGGCCGGAGTCCTCGGAGGAGGTTGAAGAGGAGGAGTTTGAGGAGGAGGAGGAGGAGGAGGAGGATGTCATGTCAGCCAGTGGATTATTGTTTTTGGAGGAGTCTCCAAAAGGCCTAGCCCCTCCCACTCCTCCCCCAACAGGGCTCCCCTCCCATGGGCCTCCCCTTCTCCCCGGGCCACAAGCCTCAGCTGGAGGCAGGAAGTCGTCCCAGAAGACCAGGGGGGTGGCCGAGGTTCTGCCCGCCAATCTGAGAAGGGACCAGGCCCTTCAGACCCGCCATCTGGGACAGGTCAGCCAGACTTTGGTGCGGATGGAGGAGAGCCTGTCCTCCGTAAAGGATACGCTTGGGGACCTCACTAACAGTGTTGCTTTCTCTGACATGTAGACGGATTGTCTAATTTTATACCACCTTTTATATGGTCTAATTTTAGACAGGACGTGCAGCTGTTGCGCACAGCGCGTAGCCTGCGCTGCAACAACGTTCTTTTGTGGATCCCTGTAACTCCCTCATTAGCATATTTGAATAATCAATGGTGTGTCTAGCGCAGTTTTGCGCGGACGGATGCGCCTGTCTATCGAAATTACACCGGTCCAAAAAAAGTAGATTTCTTGCGTATCTCGTTTTGGGGATGCGGCGCATCGAAACGCATGCGCAAATTAGGACTTACGCCGCGCATCTCCTGTAACGCCGGCGTAATCGCTCTGTGAATCTGGCCCATTGTTACTTTGTACACTCAGTACGACTAAAATCAGGTGTAAGCTACTTTAAATTGCCAGAAAAGAGGTAGATTTTTTTTCTAAATAGTCTATTACAATGTATTTTATAAGAGGTATGGTGAGTCTTTTGAAGATTCTTTTTTTTTTTTTTGCCACAAGCTTTTGGAACCTGCAGTAATAAAACTCAAATTTATATTTTTTGCACATCTGGGGGCTTTGTCGGCCCAAGATTATGAATGTCTTGTGTGTTTATTTATGTGTATGTACCTTCTTTGACTGAAATTGTGTTTGCTGTTCAGTATGTCTAAAAATCCTTTAAAAACTGTATTGAAGCAGAAAAGTATCCCAGACATTACTCAATCGTGTTGTAGCAAGGAGGAGATTGTCAGGAACTCTCTCCCTGGAACATGTGTACACACTCCCCACCTTCCCATAGTTATTGTTATGCGTGCTGCATAGTGATCACCAACCTCTGCCCCCACCCGACAGCTTGTGGACAAAGTGCACAAGCCACGCATCTCACTGGTTCTTGTATTCCCCAACGTTTTCATAGTCGGGTTCTGATTGGCTGCGATTCGCTTCTGAACACACGGCTCGTTCATGTTTCCAGTTCCGGCGAGGAATAGCAGGCAGAGAACGGTTCATGATTAGAAGTGACAGAGGCTGCAAATCTGTCATTTTTATTTCTTATGCCGCGTACAGACGATCATTTTTCGGCTTGTAAAAAAATACGTTTTAAAAAATGTAATTTAAAATGATCGTGTGTGGGCTTCACATAATTTTTCGGGTTCTGAAAAACGACAAAAAAAAAAAAACATGCTGCTTTTTATAACGACGTTTTAAACTATGTCGTTTTTCAGGTTATAAAAAATGATCGTGTGTGGGCTAAAACGACATTAAAACCCATGCATGCTCAGAAGCAAGTCATGAGACGGGAGCGCACGTTCTGATAAAACTACCGTTCGTAATGGAGTAAGCACATTCATCACGCTGTAACAGACAGAAAAGCGCAAATCATCTTTTACTAACCCAAATTCAGCTAAAGCGGCCCAAAGGGTGGCGCCATCGAATGAAACTTCCCCTTTATAGTGGCGTTGTATGCGTTGTACATCACCACGCTTTGCTAGAGCAATTTTTTTTAACGATCGTGTGTGGACAAATGATGAAGTTGGAAAAAACTTTGTTTTTTCTAGAGGCTAAAAAACGTTTTTTACAAGCCGAAAAATTATCGTGTGTACGCGGCATTAGAAGTGGAAAGCTGAGATAGCTTCAGGTAAGGTAACCAGTATGCTAGGACTTGTATTCCCCTAGTAGCTGGAGGGCCCCATGGTGACAATTGCTTTATAGGTACAGCTGGTTGCACCCAAGGAAGTCATTCAGATTTTTACCACATGATTCTACTGGTCCTGTCAATAATAACTGCCTGTGTGATGTAATAGCAGCTTTACGTTTTTTGTTTTTTTATTCGCTCAGGATGCACCTCATATTTACAGTTTTAACCACTTCCCACCGGCCAGACTTTTTACGGCCGCAATGTGGATGTTAATTGCCGGGAGGCCGTCTATATACGGCCTCCAGCCTCCAGCCACTGGGGGGTGCGTGCACGCCCGCCGCATCACTCAGGTGCCGTTGCGCGTGCCTCGTGGCCGCGATGTCCACCAGGCACCCGCGATCGGCAGTCACAGAGACAGGGACAGTGTGTAAACACTGAGATCCATGTCCTGTCAGGGAGAGGAGACCGATGGTTATCCCTATATACAAGGGACACACTATCGGTCACCTCCCCCAGTCACTCCCCTCTCCCCACAGTTAGAAACACTATGCAGGGCACACATTAACCCCTTCCTCGCACCCTAGTGTTAACCCCTTCCCTGCCAGTCACATGTATACAGTAATCAGTGCATATTTATATTATTGTTCACTGTATAAATGTGAATGGTCCCAAAAATGTGTCAAAAGTGTCCGATATGTCCGCTGTAATATCACAGTCGTGACAAAAATCGCAGATCGCCCCCATTACTAGTATAAAAAAAATAATAAAAAAAAGTCATAATTCTATCCGCTATAACTTTTGCACATACCAATCACTATAAGCTTATTGCGATTTTTTTTTTTTTTTTAAACCAAAAATATGTAGAAGCATACGTATCGTCATAAATTGAGTAAATACTTTTTTTTTTGGGGGATATTTTAAAGTAAAAAAATATTTTTTTTTTCAAAATTGTCGCTCTATTTTTGTTTATATTGCAAAACATAAAAACCGCAGAGGTGATCAAATACCACCAAAAGAATGCTCTATTTGTGGGAAAAAAAGGACACCAATTTTGTTTGGGAGCCACGTCGCACAAACGCGCAATTGTCATTCAAAGGGTGACAGTGCTGAAAGCTGAAATTTCGCCTGGGCAGGAATGGGGTATGTGCCCAGGAAGCAAGTGGTTAATATCATTTTTACTATTATGTATAGGCGTAGTACACCCCACTCCCTCCTGTAGGAGCCGCTGGTGAATACAATCGTATTTCCCCCCTTAGAGCACACACAGCCAGGCACACAGCATTTTTTATATTTTTCCACTGGCTCAGAAAACAGTCTAGGGATTCTTTTTGGGGTTTCTATTGGGAACAATGAACAGGAATAGGGAGAGGTAGCAACTGCTGAATGGCCCACAGGATCTCTGTGCTGTTGGTGACCTGCACTCCTTCCAGAGTTGAAGGGGTTGTAAAGGTACAATTTATTTTTCCTAAATAGCTTCCTTTACCTTGGTGCAGTCCTCCTTCACTTACCTCATCCTTCCATTTTGCTTTTAAATGTCCTTATTTCTTCTGAGAAATCATCACTTCCTGTTCTTCTGTCTGTAACTACACACAGTAATGCGAGGCTTTCTCCCTGATGTGGAGTGTCATGCTTGCCCCCTCCCTTGGACTACAGGAGAGTCAGGACATTCTCTACTTTGCAGATAGAGAAAGGAGCTGTGTGTTAGTGGGCATCCTGACTCTCCTGTAGTCCAAGGAAAGGGGGCGAGTACGACACTCCACACCAGGGAGAAAGCCTTGCATTATTGTGTGGAGTTACAGACAGAAGAACACGAAGTGAGGATTTCTCAGAAGAAATAAGGACATTTAAAAGCAAAATCGAAGGATGAGGTAAGTGAAGGAGGACTGCACTAAGGTAAAGGAAGCTATTTAGGAAAAAAAATTGTACCTTTACAACCCCTTTAAAGCGGTAGTAAGCTGCAGCTGTTTAAAAATAAATAAAAAACACAAGCAAAATGAGCTAGTATGCATCTAATGCTATCACATTATGAAATGCTTACCTTGGAACTAAGCCCTCCGTTGCTATGCTGTGACCGCTAAGAGGGCTGACATTTTCTCCGGTCTTTCTTCAAGGTTTATACACTCTGGGCCAATTCCGGCTATGGGTATTCCGGACCTTCAGAGCGCATGCATCGGTGACATAACTGGCTGCATCCAGGGTGAATATCTTCTAAATGGTGCACTGTTTACGAGATATTCATTTTACTCAGGTTCATTTTACCCACAGCTTTATTATAGGTTTACCTGTAGGTAGAAATGGCCAAGTGGGCTTTACTACCGCTTTAAAAGATACAACCAGTCACTTTCCTTCAACACTGGGGGTCATCTACTCACTCTTTGGTTGCCTTTGGCCTATATCCACCTAGTGAGGGAGACTCACACCACCAAAGGACAACTGGTCTCTTTCCCACAAACTTTCTCCTGGTTCTCTCTAATGAGCTTCTCCAGACTCAACTTGACCCCTGGTCACGGATCTGCAAATATGCCCAACCAGCTAAGCCTAGATGGGACCTTGGTGTCTTTTTCATGGCTGCCTCTAGGATCTTGCACCAGATAGCCCAAGCCCCCTCACAGGGGTCTTCTCCTGCAGGGTTGGACCAAAGAACACAGGCTCCACTATTTATGGGCTTTCTTGCCACCTTCTAGCCACACCTTCCTAGGGATTGGCTGAAGGTCGATAAATATTCAGGCTGCCTGCTGTTTTTTTCTTCCCACTACCCTGTTTCCCCAAAAATAAGACCTACTCTGAAAATAAGACCTAGCGTTATTTTCAAGGAGGGCTGCAATATAAGCCCTACCCCGAAAATAAGCCCTAGTTAAAAATGCTTGTAAAATCCTATAATCCACTCTATTACAGTAGTATATAATGTACAATGTGTGTGTTTCTGTAATATAAATGCGGGGAAGAGAGCTCCGGTGGGTAACAGAAGCGCAGAGTGGTGCTATAACAAATGTATTTGGCACAATTATATTACAAAAACACACACATTGTACAATTTTATAATATTGTAATAGAGTGGATTATAGGATTTTACAAGCATTTTTAACTCGGTTCACAATAGGGATTCCTGACAGGCAGGGAGGGAGAGGAGGAGAGAAGACTGCACATTACATGGTAAGACCTACCCCGAAAATAAGCCCTACTGTGTCTTTTGTTACCAAAATTAATATAAGACCCGGGCTTATTTTCGGGGAAACGCGGTATATTTCTAGAATCTGCTAGAAGACAGAGGGGAAAAACAGAGCAGCAGCCTATGAAACACTGAGCAGCCCTAAAAAAATTACCCCTCCTTCACTGATTACAGGGGAGCAAAACTACATTTATCTATCAGCCTGCTCTAGATTAGGAGGGTGCTACATCGGTGCTTCTACTAGACTGCAGGGTGGTGCATAAAAAAGAGCAGCACTAGTATTAACTAGTGCTATTCTGAAGAAAACTTGAAAATACCTACATCAAAGCTTTTATAACATCCCCACTCCGCCTCTCCACCTCATCACATTATTTGAATGTGCTGCTGTGCCTCATAAAACGCAGGGAAAATTTCCCTGCACCCTACTGGAAATTGCACTTCCAGCTGCTGAAGGGAGAGACACAGACACAGTGCATTGTTCTGTAATTGTCATCCCATCCCGGTGCACCGATCCTCTTCCCTGTGCTGCCCACATCTGATTCCCCTGTGTGCTCCCCTCCCCTCCCCTTAGTTCCCCTGCAGTGCTGCCAGATTCCCTCTCCCGCAGGCCTCATCGGGCCCACAGGTGGATGAAAAGTGGGGGAAGGGGCTAGTAAATATGTAATTTCCTGGCCCCTTCTTTTTCTGAATTGGACACAGTGAGAGATCGGTACTGATCGATAGTAAACTATGATTTAAATATGATAGTAAACTATGATTGTAAACTAGTAAACTGATAGTAAACTATGCTTCAGTTTATGAATGAACATCTTCAGTGCAGCTGAGGCTACTGACAGGATTTAAAGAATCTGTGTCAATTCCTTTCTCTGTCTCAAGGGTGAGAGGTTAGGGGATCTGTTGAGACCCCTGATATTTCACCCAACCCCCCCGCCCCTCAACAGTGTTGTAAAAAACAAAAATATATATATTTTTTAAAGAAATACAGAGGTTAGGTACGTTGTGCTGCGTGGTGACGCAGTGCGGAAAACTCCCAACCTGCATTGTGCTGCGTGGTGTCGCAGTGTGTAAAACTCCCAACCTGCGTTGTGCTGCTTTGTGTTGCAGTGTGGAAAACTCCCAATGTGCGTTGTGCTGCGTTGTGTCACAGTGTGTAAAACTCCCAACGTGCATTGTGCTGTGTTGTGTTGCAGTATGGAAAACTCCCAACGTGCATTGTGCTGTGTTGTGTTGCAGTATGGAAAACTCCCAATGTGCATTGTGCTGCGTTGTATCACAGTGTGTACAACTCCCAATGTGCATTGTGCTGCGTTGTATCACAGTGTGTAAAACTCCCAACGTGCATTGTGCTGCGTTGTGTCACAGTGTGTAAGACTCCCAACGTGCGTTGTGCTGCGTTGTGTTGCAGTGTGGAAAACTCCCAATGTGCGTTGTGCTGCATGGTGACACAGTGTGGAAATCTCGCAATGTGCGTTGTGCTGCGTTGTGTCAGGCCGCATACACACCATCGAATATATCTGCTGAAACTGGTCCGCAGACCAGTTTCAGCGGACAGATTCGATCGTGTGTATGGGCTAGCAGACAGGTTTCCAGCAGACACAAATTTTAAAGCATGCTTTAAAACTTGTCTGCTGGAAACCTGTCTGTCCGACATGTCCGCTGGTTAGTACGCCTAACCAGCGGACAAAAATCCCCCGCATGCGTCGAATGGATTTGGCGCATGCGTGGAAGTATTTTACTTCCCGGTTCGGTGACATGGCGGCGTCAACGTCACCACCACGTCACCGCGCTGTCTGATTTTGGTTTGATCGTGTGTACACAGATCAAACCAAAATATCCCAGCAGACATGTCCGATGAAAGCGGTCCGTCGGACCGTTTTCATCGGACATCTCTCCTCGTGTGTACGCGGCCTAACAGTGCGGAAAACTCCCAATGTGCGTTGTGTTGTGACGCAGTGTGAAAAACTCCCAATGTGCGTTGTGCTGCATTGTGTCGCAGTGTGGAAAACTCCCAACGTGCCATGTGTTGTGTGGTGTCGCAGTGTGTAAAACTACCAATGTGCGTTGTGCTGCGTGGCATTGTAGTGTGGAAAAATCCTGTTGTGCTGCGTGGTGTCGCAGTGTGAAAAACTCCCAATGTGCGTTTTGCTGCGTGGTGTCGCAGTGTGGAAAAAAAAACAACGTGCGTTGTGCTGCATTGTGTCGCAGTGTAGAAAACTCCCAACGTGCGTTGTGCTGCGCGGTGTCGCAGTGTAGAAAACTCCCAACGTGTGATGTGCAGCGTGGTGAAGATCAACAAGATAACGTTGAAAAACTTTTTTTTTTTTATTGCATGATCACATCACAAAGCAGTGCAATGTTTTGCAGGGCCCCTTTATCAAGCCTGATAATCCATTTGGATCGTATCTTGTCGATCTGTGGTGTACTGGCGAATATCTTCATTGTGACTTTCTGAACCAGTTCCCTGCTGGTTGTTGCTGCAGCACCCAAATCTTTTAGATCCCTTTCACATTGAGGCTCTTTTCAGGCTTTTTAGTACTAAAAATAGAGCCTGTAAAGCGCCTCTCATGGCTCCCCAGTGTTAACCACTTAAGACCCGGACCAATACGCTGGTAAATGACCCAAGGTGTTTTTGCGATTCGGCACTGCGTTGCTTTAACAGACAATTGCGCGGTCGTGCGACGTGGCTCCCAAACAAAATTTGCGTCCTTTTCTTCCCACAAATAGAGCTTTCTTTTGGTGGTATTTGATCACCTCTGCGATTTTTATTTTTTGCGCTATATACAAAAATAGAGCGACATTTTTGAAAAAAAAACACTATTTTTTACTTTTTGTTAAAAAAAAATCAAATAAACTAAATTTTAGTCAAACATTTAGGCCAAAATTTATTTAGCCACATGTCTTTAGTAAAAAAAAAAAATCGCAATAAAAAAAAATAGCTACCTAGCGGGAACAGCGACACTAATACAGCGATCAGAAAAATGATCGCTTAGTGACGCTGGCAATAGGGAGTGAAAGGGTTAACTAGGGCGGTGATCAGGGGGTTAAAACATTATTAGGGGGGGTGGGGGGGCTATCCTGAACCTATCACTAACTGATTTTACACTGCCTGTCACACTGACACTAAATGCAGTGATTAGATCACTGCATTCAGTGACACTGTGACAGGGGGGGTCCCCCGATCAGATCGCAAGGGGTTAAGTATGCCTATGTGAGTGTGTGTCAGTGTAATGTTGGTGCACACTTACTGTTAGGTGTTCCTCTCATCGCAGCGGTTGGAAATACCGCTGCGATGAGAGATTACATCACTTCCCCCTTCCTGTGTTTACACAGGAGGAAGAAGTGACAGGAGACTGGGAGCGCAGCGATTGGCTGGGAGCAATCGCGGGGGGGCGGGTAAACACCGACATCCGCCCGCTCGTCCCGGATCGCTCCCGGAGACACGGGGACCTCCGCACGCCGTGGAGGGGGTCCCGATCGGACCCCCGACCCGCAACTGGGCGAGGACGTAAATTTACGCCCTTGTGCCCATCCGTGCCATTCTGTGGCCGTATATGTGCGTGCGGAGGTCCTTAAGTGGTTAAAGACTGAGCGCTTTCAAACTGGGTCGGTGTAGCTAAAACGATAATAAAGCGACGCTAAAACTAGCGCCACTTTACTGCTTAACGCCTGCACCGCCCCAGTGTAAAAGTAGCTAAAGAGCTTTATCCAGGAACGTATGCGATCGCAATATTGAGCATTACTTGTGCTGTGTGGTGTCGCAGTGTGGAAAACTCCCAATGTGCGTTGTGTGAACGGGACACACAGAAAACAATTGGATACTGTGGGCCAGATTCAGGTAGCTTAGCGTATGTTTGGGCGGGCGTAGCCTATCGAATATACGCTACGTCGCCGCAACTTAGAGAGGCAAGTGCTGTGTTCTCAAAGCACTTGCTCCGTAAGTTGCGGCGGCGCAGTGTAAATTGGCCGGCGTAAGCCCGCCTAATTCAAAGTAGGAAGGAGATGGGCGTCATCTATTTAAATTTAGCGTAACCCCATGTAAACGAATGGCCGGTCGAACTGGGCATGCGCGCGCATGCTCAGAATCACGTCTCATAAACTCCCCAAGATACGTCCGCGTAAATGCCTATGACGTGAACGTAACTTACGCACAGCCCTATTCACGTAGTACTACGTAAAATTCTACGGCGTTGTTCCCTGGCCCATACCTTTGCATTAGCTGCGCCTGCTATAGCAGGTGTAACTTTATGCCGGACGTAAGCCTTACGCAAAACGCGTATATGAAGCGGCTGGGCGCATCTACGTTCGTGAATCGGCGTATCTTACTCATTTGCACGCGTATTTACACGTATTCGCGCGTTTGCATACAGCGTTGTCCGACGTTTTTGAACTTCAACGTTTTTTATTTTAGCCAATAGGAAAAATGATTATCTCTTTCATCACTTGTTGCTATGTTTGTAGATTTTTTTATCTTCTGCCTGGGTGAAATGTTCTATTGACTAAAGCGACAAACGCTCATTGTCGTGCTAGACGCTTGAATCAAGCATTTCCATTACTTTCTATGGGAATACAAACGTTCTAAAATGCCCAAATGCGCCCAATTCGCAGCTTCAGGCGTTTTGGAGTGGAGATGTGAACCATCTCCATAGAGAATAATGTATTTTTCCCCTTTTATAGCTTCATGCTTCAGGCGACAAAACGCTCAGGTGTAAATTAGCTAACCATTTTATTTAGACCTCTTTCACACTGGAGCCGTGTTTTAAGGCACTTTAGCGTTAAAAATACTGCCTGTAAAGAGCCTGAAACATGACTCATCTGCAATCCCAGTGTGAAAGCCTGAGTGCTTTCGCACTGGCGCTCCAAAAAAAATCCTGCAAGCAGCTTCTTTGAGGCGCTTTAGAAGCGACACCGCTCCTAAAGCGCCCATGCCCGTTGAAATCAATAGGCAGCAGCGCCGTTTTGCAGGTGCATTTAACCCATTATTTGGCCACTAGCGGGGTTTAAATCACCCCGATAGTGGCCTAAAAGCGCCTCTAAAACGTCAAGATTCAACAAAGTGTGTCCAATGTTATGTTTTGAAGTGTAAACTAGCCATTAATGGGCCAGATTCACGTATTCCAGAGCATCTTTGCTCTGGAGTAACGCTTCTGATTTGCGTTGCGCTGCCGAAATTTTAGGAGCAAGTGCTGTCATTCACGAAGCACTTGCTCCTAAAGTTGCGGCAGCGCATCACAAATGAGCCGGCGGAATTCAAATGTCGCGGGTACGGGGCGTGTAGTATGCTAACTACGCGCGATCCCGCCGCCAACGTACTGCGCATGCGTCGAGTGTCAAAACATCCCCGTGCGCATGCTCCAAAATCTGTGAATGAACGTCAATGACGTCACATTCCCATTCATGACCGTTTTACGCAAGCGACGTTTTTTTTTTTTTTTCCGACGCGATGACGACGCCTATACCTAACATAGGATACTCCAACCCCATGTAGGTATATCTATGCGCCGCGTATCCCGTCCGGAAACGTCGTATCGTCATTGCGTCGCGCCGGATTTCGATCGTGAATTGCCGATTTCCGCTCATTAACATATTTTTTGAGCGTAAATCGGCGGGAACGCCCCCGGCGCCATTTTTAAGTTGAAGTAACGATGCGATGGCGAAACTCAGTTACGCTGCTCGCATCGGAACTTCAACCCGGCGTTTCTTGTTTTCTGGTTACAGAAAACAGAAACGCCGGCTCAAAGCCACAGTTAGGCTGGCGGATCACTCGATCCGCCAGCGTAACCTTTCCTGAATCTGGCCCTATGTGTGTAGAAGACGAAGCTAGTGTAAACGAGCCCTTAGGTGACCTATGAATATACAGTGCAGGAAAACTTCGGTCAGCGCCCATAAGTTAAACATCCTCCCCCCAAAAAAGAGTGCAAGCTCAGGGGACACCCCAGGCTGGAATGTAAGAACCTGAGGTGACTGAACTGTCCCCTCATACACATGAGGAACCCCTCTGAGGGGAGTGAGCCGGGGTCATGGCTGTCTAGTAGGTGACCTCTCCTCCTGTCCTCTGTGAGACCTGAGGAGGCCAGTCAGCAGACAGTGCGGAGAGGAGAACCGCCAATGTTATGAGGAGAGCTCTGCACACAGGACACGGTAGAAAGGGGAACCGAGAGAGGGAAGGGGAAGAGAAGACAGGGGGCGCTGTAGTGTTCCGCCTCAGGAAGTGAGAGGAGACACACAGACAGCCCTCCTGAGAGGAGGAGGAGGGACAGGAGGGGGAGGGGAGAGTGTGTGCTGGCGGGAGGAGGAGAGTCCGGTGTGTGTGCAGGGTGCGGCTCTACAGTGCGACAATACACCCCAAATATCACCTCACTGTCACCCCGGGACACCCCTCTACCCAGGACTTCTCCCCCCTTCTTCTATACTTCACACTGACCCCCCGGGTCTTCTCTCCCCACCATAACCTTTCTATTCTTTATTCGCCCCGCCCCCCGGAGGGAAGAGGAGAAGAAGAAGGTGGAGGAGGAGGAGGAGGAGAAGAGAAGTTGTGTGTGGAAGTTGTCCGCTCTTTGTGTGCTCCGAGCCGGGATCTGGGATCTGTACAACCCGGAGGAGGAGGAGAGGAGATCGGTGGATGTATAGGGGGGTCTGCTGGGGAAGAGATCTCCGCACACAGGAGAGGAGAGGAGGTGAGAGGAGGTGAGAGATCAATTGTTACATTACACGCCACACTGTCCTCCGATCACACAACACCTCTCCACCATACATTGTATATCCTTCTCCCCACCATACATTGTATATCTTTCTCCCCACCATACATTGTATATCCTTCTCCCCACCATACATTGTATTACATTCTCCCCACCATACATTGTATTACATTCTCCCCACCATACATTGTATTACATTCTCCCCACCATACGTTGTATACCCTTCTACCCCACCATACATTGTATATCCTTCTACCCCACCATACATTGTATATCCTTCTACCCCACCATACATTGTATATCCTTCTACCCCACCATACGTTGTATACCCTTCTACCCCGCCATACGTTGTATATCCTTCTACCCCGCCATACGTTGTATATCCTTCTACCCCGCCATACGTTGTATATCCTTCTACCCCGCCATACGTTGTATATCCTTCTACCCCGCCATACGTTGTATACCCTTCTACCCCGCCATACGTTGTATACCCTTCTACCCCGCCATACGTTGTATACCCTTCTACCCCGCCATACGTTGTATACCCTTCTACCCCGCCATACGTTGTATACCCTTCTACCCCGCCATACGTTGTATACCCTTCTACCCCGCCATACGTTGTATACCCTTCTACCCCGCCATACGTTGTATACCCTTCTACCCCGCCATACGTTGTATACCCTTCTACCCCGCCATACGTTGTATACCCTTCTACCCCGCCATACGTTGTATACCCTTCTACCCCGCCATACGTTGTATACCCTTCTACCCCGCCATACGTTGTATACCCTTCTACCCCGCCATACGTTGTATACCCTTCTACCCCGCCATACGTTGTATACCCTTCTACCCCGCCATACGTTGTATACCCTTCTACCCCGCCATACGTTGTATACCCTTCTACCCCGCCATACGTTGTATACCCTTCTACCCCGCCATACGTTGTATACCCTTCTACCCCGCCATACGTTGTATACCCTTCTACCCCGCCATACGTTGTATACCCTTCTACCCCGCCATACGTTGTATACCCTTCTACCCCGCCATACGTTGTATACCCTTCTACCCCGCCATACGTTGTATACCCTTCTACCCCGCCATACGTTGTATACCCTTCTACCCCGCCATACGTTGTATACCCTTCTACCCCGCCATACGTTGTATACCCTTCTACCCCGCCATACGTTGTATACCCTTCTACCCCGCCATACGTTGTATACCCTTCTACCCCGCCATACGTTGTATACCCTTCTACCCCGCCATACGTTGTATACCCTTCTACCCCGCCATACGTTGTATACCCTTCTACCCCGCCATACGTTGTATACCCTTCTACCCCGCCATACGTTGTATACCCTTCTACCCCGCCATACGTTGTATACCCTTCTACCCCGCCATACGTTGTATACCCTTCTACCCCGCCATACGTTGTATACCCTTCTACCCCGCCATACGTTGTATTTAATTTTATCTATGATCGGGTCACACATTGTACACTTCTCCTATACATTCTATATACACAGGTCTTGTCATCAGCTGGCCACACACACCCAATCTAAATGTACACAGTGATCTGTAGAGGTTGGTTGTTTCGTCTCTCTTAGATTTTATATAAACAGGTTCTTGCCATGTGTTTTAATTGAGATGGGCACATTCCATACAATCCTGATTGTACACAGTGATCTATTATGAAGTAGGTCTTTTAGCCTCTTGGATCTTATATAGACAGGTCCCTGTGGATTTCCTGTCAGCTGGCCACTCATCATACAATCTGATTGTACAAAGTCCTCTGGAAAGGTCTTTTAGTCCCAAAGATTTTATGTAAACAGGTCCCTGTGGATCTCTCGTCATCAGTGTTTTAACCTGGCCACATACTATATAATCAGATTGTACAATCACTTATTATTATTATACAGGATTTATAGAGCGCCAACAGTTTGTGCAGAGCTTTACAACATGAGGGCAGACAGAACAGTTTACAATACAGGAGGGATCAGAGGGCCCGGCTTATTAGAGATTACAGTCTAAAAAGTATGAGGACAAAGCTAAACAACCCAACCAATTAGTATGAAATCAGTCTGATCCTCGTATTACATCATTAAAGGGCCACAGGAACATTGTTATTATTATTATTATTTTTGATATAGTGCTGACAGTTTGCACACCACTGTCCATTTCCCACCAGTTCCTGCCCCCCGGAGCTTACAATCTAAGCCCCCTTCCTGGAGGAGGGTTGTATAATCAGATTGTATAGTGTATGATCGGTTTGGGATTGCTAGCTGTCACTAGCAGGGCTGTCCTGACCCTCTTGTATTGAACCCGTATGGTCTCCTTTATATTATAAAGTGCTGCATTACATGCTAGCACTCTATAAGAATCATGACTATCATCAGACCTGTGGGCACTGTGTAATAGTAGTATTAATCATGATTATTATTATCAGACCTTCCTCTTCTACCTGTACTGTCTCCTTTATATTGTACACTATCTGTAGCCATTATTATCAGTCCTTCCTCTTGTATTGTACCTGTACTGTGTCCTTTATATTGTACACTCTGTATAATAATAGTAGGAGTCCTGCCTCCTATGGACTTTGTAGAAGATGTGGGTAAGGTGGAGGTGTCTGTGGGTGCCGGGCTCTACCTGCTATGTCTGGGGTTGGCCTCAGTTTCAGAGATCACTGGATACTGGTGGAAGAAATGGAACTCGTGCTTTCCTCAGTCTGGGCCGTACATGGTTTTAACAATTATACATAGCCTGTGTAAATTGGCCCTAGTATGTGTATGAATGTGAGTTAGAGACCTTAGATTGTAAGCTCCTTGAAGGCAGGGACTGATGTGAATGTACAATATATATGTAAAGCGCTGCGTAAATTGAAGGCACTATATTAGTACCTAAAATAAAAATGTCCTGTCCTTTTCTAACCTCACAGATCACGTTACTTCCTCAGATTTCAGTTGGAGTTAAACATACAGCACTGTACAGGTTGGCTTCATGACAGAAGCATGTCTCCCCCCCCCCTCCCCTCCCCCGTGTTGCGGATATGGTGATCCCGGTTTGCCATGACATGCAGTGTTGCAGGTTGTTGCCTGGCCCGGGCCTTGCCTGTATACACTGGAATCAGTCCACCGTGTTCTCGCTTTGGTGTTGCTTAGCAGTTTGGTAACGCAACAACGAGCTGGAATGGAATCAGGTTTCCAGTGAAAGCGCCGGCGGCTGCGTGCGGCTGCACTTTGTAGGGAGCCTTTTTTTTTTTCCTGAGCTGCTGTTAATTTGATGTAGTTTGGCAAAATATGATTGGTTATCGCGCGTCTCCTCGTGTCGCTAAGCAAAATGTGTGGATGCAGACTGTTGCGCTACCCTGTGTCTGCTCCGCTGGTTTTACATCTCTGCAATGTCTGGCAGAAGTTCATGCTGAACCAGGAAACAGAAAATCATCCACCGTATTCAGTGACGGGGATCGAGCCAACCGTGCGATCACATAGAAAATGTATTCATGCCGAAAGGTGGTCTGGTCTCATGCTGATCTCGGCAGTATTTAAGACCTTATTATTATTAATAAAATATATTTTTTCCTTTTATTTTTTATATATATATATATATAATTTCTCGTGAATTTTTTTTGTTTGGTTGGCCTCTCCTGATTTTACCCCTTTGTGCTCTGTCAGAGCAGTTTTCATCAAGTTGATGTGCAGTGGCTGTAGTAATAGGGGGGGTGTCTGTCCCTGGGACATAATCCTCCTGGCCTGTCTCTGTACACACAGTGGAGCTCTTTGTTCATTCTGAGGCATGCACATTGTGGCTGCTCCTCATAAGGCTGAGCTCTGGACTGACCGACCCACAATGCTAAATTCTCATTTCACATCCAGCCAGCAATATGCTGAGCCAAGCGTTTCAGCCAGGTCTCCCCTCTTTTTACGTTTGCGTTGTGTGTTGTCGTTGGTCTTCAGACTACATCACCCAAAATAAATTATTACTGGGATTCTGCTCAGTTGGAGGGGGGTGTTCTGATTGAAGGCCCATTTAGATTTGTGTGTGTAGAGGTGCGTTTTATGTAGGGTTAGGCAGGTAGGGTGTCATGTGTCAATGACAGACAATGTGTGTTTCTTTTGGGTGTCTATCTTCCAACTATCAATCAAAGGTCACATCCCTGTGTGTGTCATATCCATCAAACAGGTTGTTGACTATAGATCAACTATTCCTATCGGGAGGTATCGAGCAGAAAATAAATCAATCATTTATCAAAGTGTGTATTGCCACCAGGGATCTCTCCTGAGGTCTGACATTTGTCACGCTCAGAACTTGTGTTCCTTATTTTTTTTCTTTTACTCCAGGTCATTCTGCAGGGAAGGCATGACTTGGACCGCGGTTCTTTAGAGATAAAATAGAACACACATCGTCTAGAGAGGAGTTTGGAGGATGCCTGAGTTCATCTCCCACAGCCATTAACCAACCTACCTTGTGCTGCCATCAACTTATACAGGAACCCCAATGCACTAAAACACAGAAACAAAATGCATGTCGTATTTTATAAAACAAATTACATCGCTGAGACAAGAATATAGGAAATTTAGACATGCGTTCAGCTTGCATTATTGGGGAGGGGAATTGTTGTTTTTGCTCTGATTGCACTTCTGTTTTTTTTCTGCAGTGCAATGTGTTTTGAAAAATACAACATGTTCCTTTTTTTTTTTTCTTTCTTTGTTTTAATGCATTGGAAGGATCATAGAAGTCAATGGCAGTATATCAAAACACAGGTAAGGTCTTATTCACATGTGGCGTATGAATCTGTGCCTTGTGTGATGGCCGTGTTTACCTGCAATGGGAGCGCACAGGTGTTGCAGGATGTCCCATTGCTGTCAGTTGGGACACAGCTGTTGCTCCCAATATGACACCAGTGCGGGCGCAAGGCCCCCAAATGCATCCAGGGTGGATTGTAATTAAACACACTTCAACGTTCGAATGCTCCCATCAAGTGTGAGGTAGACGGATCCACTTCACAAAATGTCACATGTCTTATTTCAGGGATATGCAATTAGCAGACCCCCAGCTGTTTCAGAACTACAATTCCCATGAGGCATAGCAAGACTCTGACAGCCGCAAGCATGACACCCAGAGGCAGAGGCATGATGGGACTTGTAGTTTTGCAACAGCTGGAGGTTAGCTAATTGCATATCCCTGTCTTATTTACTTCATTACTCGTCTTCATACTTGTGATGAGGGGAGAGATCCACCTTGGAGATGACCTAACCTCCTTCAGAGACATTCGGGAGGCAGGGTGGTGATCTATCCATGGATTCTCTTGTGCCACCCTTACAAACAATGGTTTTGTGGCAATGTTCTTCCAGGTCAATTTCCAATAAGTTTAGTCCCTGTCAGAAAAGTTACTTTTTGTTTAAAACTCTGCTGACATTGGCAGTCCATTGTGACCTCCATGCCTTCAAGTCACATGACCCAAATTGGAGTGCCACAAGATCTGCTAATTCCAACTGATGGGTACTTTTTTTTTTTTTTTTTATACCACTGGACCTGCTTATCTTGCATTCTTATATTTTTAAGTATTTTTATGAAGTGGAACTACACTTTTTTAATTTGTAGGAGAACTATACCCTTCCTTTCTAGAATGACTGCGTTGTAAGCTTTGTTGCAGTAACCTTGGAACCTTATTTTCCCAGTGGCTCTATGTTCGAAATTCTCACCAGAGCTTCTCTGGCCACCCAACAGAGTGTGCAGAATGAGATTACAGCTGGGAGTCTTAGGACTGATGTACACTGCAGCTCAAAGAAGCGGCTTCTTTAAATCCATCACTTGTGCATTTTAGAGAGGAGCTTTTAAACGTTAGACGTTCAAAAGCTCATTTAAAAGCAAAAATTATAAGTCGTCGGCTACAAAAACTGTAGCTTCTGACTTTTAATACTAGGACACTTACCTGTCCGAGGATCTAGTTATGTACTCGCCCAGCTCGGCTTCAGTCCCTGGCGCTGGCATACTAACTATGGGCAGTCAGCTGTGACTGCTCCCAGCTGCATACTGCGCATGGGTGCAGAACGCAACAGGGGAGAAAGGGGGGGCAGACTTACTGTTAGGTTGCCATGGCGATCTAACTGAGAGTGGGTACTTGTCAAAACCAGGCACCCCCCCCCCCCAAAAAAAAAATCATGTCCCATATGTTAAGAAGGGGGGGGGAGGGGTCTGGGTGAAGTTCCTCTTTAACGCTAGGCGCATTCTCGCATTTTTGTGTCAAGAGCATATAGCATTAGACCGGCACAAATGTACTACAACATATTTAGACGACAGCCAATTAATCTTGAAATGTGTCTTTGGAATGTGGGAGGAAACTAGAATAGGCCCCTTTCCCACAGGCGCCTCCGTGAAGAAGGATCTGCTTCCTCAGCGGGGGGATCTCTCCTCTGATTCCTGCTAAGCAGGCGGGTGACAGGTCTGTGTCTGCTCCGCTGTGCAGAAGGGACACAGACACAGCCCGCTCTCGTCTATGGGGCAATTGAATGGAAATGCGCCACCTGTCTATTTTTATCAGATCCCCATCTGTCCACTGATCCCACCACTGAGCAGGCGAATGACACAGCCCGCTCTTTTCTATGGAGAGGTCAAATGGAAACGGACTGCTTGTTCCTTTACATCCAACTTTCACCTGATCTGATCTGCCGGACAGATGGGAATGGATCTCCGTTAGTCTGTGTTTGGCGAACGGGACTGGATGGCGGTGGGTGTCGGCAGAGACCGAAAGGTGTGATCAGGTCTGCCTGAAAAACTGACAGGCTGACCTGATTGGACCACCCCATATGAAAGGGGATTTAAGTAGAGGAAACCCCATACAAGCATCACACAGATTGTGTCCTGGCCGGGATTTGAACTAAGGACCCCGTTGCTGCAGGGCAGAAATACTAACCACTAAACCACTGTGCTTCCCTGGATAATTATACTTTTGTTTTGACAACTTGTCTCCTGCCTCCCTAGTGAGTCCTCAGAGTGACACTAACATCTGTGTAACAAAATGTATTTATTCTTCACTCAATTTTATTGCTCTAAGTATAGAGCAGCCTTTCTCAACCTTTTTACCACTGGGGAACCCTAAAAATAATTTTCAGTTCTCGGGGGAACCCCTGATAAAACCCATTCATTGGGCGTCAGGGGGAACAATGCCCCTTACTTTGGTGGTCAATGAGAAGAATGCCCTTTTTTACAGTAGTGGTAAGAATGCCCCCGTTACAGAGAACTATGAAGATCATTGGTGTAATGCCACTGGCTCCTCCAAGTGGAATTGGCTCAGAACTATGTAGGCACCATCAAACAGGAGGTAAATCAGCCACAGCTCAAGGAACCCCTAGCCACCTCTGGAGGAACGCTAGGGTTGAGAATGGCTGGTATAGAGCAGTGCACCGCGTGTTCCAAACAAACAGTGGTGGTGGGGGGTTAGTTTCTGGAGCGGATGTTACAGGGAGGCAGAAAAACTATTTTATGGGGGACCCCTTTCACACTGGGGCTCTTTTCTCAAGCCACCCAGTGTGAAAGCCTGAGTGCTTTCACTGTGAGTCGGTGCGCTTGCAGGACGGGAAAAAAGCCCTGCAAGCAGCATCTTTGGTGCGGTGTATACACTGCTCCCAAAACACCCTGCCCATTGAAACAAATGGGCAATGCTGCCGAAGTGCCTGCAAAGCAGTTCGGCAGAGCAGCAACACATGTGCTGTTAACCCTTTCTTTGGCTGCTAGCGGGGGTTAAAAGTATCGTGCTGGTGGCCAAAAAGTGCATCTATAATAGTGGTAAAGCGCTGCTAACGCCCCAGTGTGAAAGGGGTCTTAAAGTGGAACTACACTGCATCTGAGAACCACAAATCAAAAATGCTATTTAACTCATGTTTACTATTCAAAGCAAACTCACCCATCCATTTATGTCTCCATGCTTTATTTTGCTGAAGAATCGCTTTGAGAAATACCCCACAGCATGTCTGGCTGTGGCCATCTTGAGTAAGGGCAGATGATTCATGTAGGATACACTTTATGGGATCCATCTGCCCTTATCTCAGGCATGCATGAAGGAGGGTGTGCTTAGCTGAGAAAACCCCTCCTCCTCTCCTGGAGACTCCTCCTGTAAAAAAAGGAGGGGCCCTTTCACACGTACGGACCGTATGTCCACATTTTCATCCATCCATTGCGGATGAAAACGGGGACATACATTGGTGATTGCGGGTGTCAGCGGATGACAATCCGCTGACACCCGTAAAGATACGTTTTTTCGGATGGAAAAAAATCCTATTTTTTTCTTCCATCTGTGGATCGGATGAATACGGACATACGGTCCGTGTTCATCCGATCCCCCATAGGGGAGAGCAGAGGAAAATACAGGGCGGTCCCTGCACAGTGTGCGTAAATCCCTGCTGAGCTTACGGACACACACAGAGCGGATCAATACTGATCCGCCCGTGTGAAAAGGGCCCTAACTGAAGAAATGTGTAAAACAAGTTAAAGCAGAGGTCTGGCTTAAAAAAAGACTTTTAATAAGGACACTTACCTGTCCAGGGGGTGCTCACAATGTCGGCAGCCGAAGCCGAGCAATTGCTCGGGTCTCGGCTGCCCCGCCGCCATCCTCGGTGAGGGAATCAGGAAGTGAAGCGTTGTGGCTTCACTGCTATATATATATATATATATATATATATATATATATATATATATATATATATAAATTTTAGGGTGGACCTCCGCTTTTTATATGATCTTCCTATTTACTAATGCTAGCAGCATGGAGTTGATAGGGAAAGTGACGTTCTGCTTTAAGTAGTGAATGTGTATGGATTATTCTTGGAGAATAAGGATATGGTTTACTATGACGGGATATGTAGGTGCTTTGGCTGGTCTCCAGTGGTTGTCTCCGGTAATGAGTCGCTCACCTTGAATGCAGCAAGTGAAGTCCCATCCCCCAATGTCAGACCGTGACTCACAAAGGTAAAGCCATTGGAGGAGTATGATCTGCAGGAAGTGAACATTTTTAAGTGTCCCGCAATGTCAGCCCACGTGTTTCTGCCAGCACAGGTCCTCTTTAATCTATACAGAACTGATGATCTCAGACTATTCAGCTCTACACAGGAAATCAATGCCGGGATTTTCAGCATCTACAATCATTGTGTGACCTCCCCCCCTCATTTCATGTCGGTGAATGTGTATTGCGCCCTTTCTTTTGTTATTTCAAAGCATTGCATTATTTTTCTCCTCCATCGTGTTTTATGACTGGGGTTTAGTACATGCAACAATTTATTGCAGTGTTTCTAATGGTATGGATGCTGCTGGTGAACCACCGGGATCCTATACCATAAAGCACCCATGTATTCCTGTGCAGCAGCATTGCAGACCTCTTACTGATGAAAACATTCAACATATTATTTTAAGGGCCCATTCACACCTGAGCGGCAAAACGCCTGTCGCGCGACGCTCGTGCCGCTGGAGGGGAAATTTCCCATTCATGTCTATAGAGATGGTTCACATCTCTGAGACGCCGAACGCCTGTCGCCTGAAAAAAAGTCCCGGACCCTTTTTTTCAAGCGACATTGGCGTTCGCCCATAGACATGAATGGGAAGATTTGTAAAAAAAAAATAAATAAAAAAAAATAAATCGAAGCGCGGCAAGTAAAGCCGCGTATGCGGCGTTACTTGCCGCTCAGGTGTGAATGCAGCCTTAATGTCACATTCTGTTCTGAAAGTGCTGGCCTCATATCCACCTTTGATCTGTGTTTAGATGTTACTACCTTTTTATAAATGATTCAGTGCACATGTATCCCGTCTCTATTACCAGCCTGAAGTATCCCTCGAATCTTCCTAATTTGGCATAAGAAGATAAACATGGGACTTATCTGTCTGCTTGTGCAGATCAGGGGTCTCCATACTTTTCAAGCAAAGGGCCAGTTTACAGTCTTTCAGACTTAAAGAGGTGGTTCACCCTAAATATAAGCTCTCCCATGTGATCCAGCATACTGGCGTCAGCGCCAGTATGCTGTGTTTTTTTTTTTATTTTTTAAATCCCCCACTTACTGTATTATGTTAAATTTAAATTTTTTACCCGCGTGGTGGACGGCGCCAGTATAGCGCGTCACATCTTACGAAAATACCCGATAAGGGCAGTCAGCTCCTAGGTCTGTGCGCAGGCGCGCATTTTCGCCGAGATTACCCGAGTCCTTATCGGGTATTTTCGTAAGATGTGACGCGCTATACTAGAGCCGTCCACCGCGGGGGAAAGAAATTAAAATTCAACATAATACAGTAAGTGGGGGATTTAAAAAAAAAAAAAAACAGCATGCTGACGCCAGTATGCTGGATCACATGAGAGACTTTATTTAGGGTGAACCTCCGCTTTAAGGGGGGCCGGTTTCTGACCAGTAGGGGTAGAAAATTCCCCATGGCTGAGCATTAGTGAGAATAAACATGGCCCCAGTGCTGGTGGGCAGTAGGAGGAGGAATAGTGCTCCATCATTGTTATTGGTTGAATAAATAGCACCCCATTGTTGGTGTCATTGGGAGGAATAGTGGTTTATATCGTTGGGAGCAATACTGCCCCAAGGACCGGAAGAAGGCTAGCAAAGAGCCACATCTGGCCCTCGGGCCGCAGTTTGGAGACCCCTGGTGTAGATCATCATGCCTTCTGCTGGCCTTACACCTGTACAATTGTGTTAGGGTGATGAAGTATAAAAATCCCTCGTGCGACCATTTGATGCCTTCATAGACTTTGACAAATTTGTGAAGGACTTTTGGTTTATGTACCATGTTTAATGTCTTGATTTTTGTAGAATGAACTTCCTTGATTGTGTATAAAATTAGTTATGTTTTTTCTCAACCAGGAGAAAATGGAGCATTTAGAAATGTTTGTTTACATTCGATTCAACATTTTTTTTTTCCTGTCATTCGGTTTCTTTGCTTGCTCTGGTCAAAAACGTTTGTCAAATCGTCCTCTTAGGGCTCTTTCACACGTCCGTTCGTCCGTTTTTTGGACGTCCGGTAACGGACATCAATGCTTCCCTATGGGAGCGGACCCGTTAGCGGATGATGCATCCGCTAACGTCCGCCAGATCCGCATCCGTTTTTTCGGACGGAAGAATGTCCTATTTTTCTTCCGTCCGGCCAAACGGATCGGATGCAAGCGGACAGACGGTCCGTTTCCATCCGATTCCCCATAGGGGATAACGGAGGAGAGACAGGGCGGTCCCTGCACAGTGTCCCCCCCGCTGAGCTGACGGACACACGGAGCGGACCGAAAAACGGAACGCACGTGTGAAAGAGCCCTTACTCTTTACGCAATTGAATGTTCTGAAAAAGACAATTTTCTAACAAAATTCTACAGGTGTAAAGGGCGTGGGGTGCTGCTGCACTTTTTTTTTGTTTAAACTTATTGCATAGAATGCATTAATATAAAAAAAAAAACTTCTACCTAACTTTTATTAAGGCTGGTCATACATTATAGAATTTCCTTGTACAACTTTTCTTTTAGATTTTCCAAAACCATATAGGTCAAACCTGAACACTTTCAATTTGTATGCAATCAGGCAGGCCCTTACACTACATAGTTGAAAGTACATCTAAAGAAAATTGAGTAAGAAAATTGTATGGCTAGCTTAACCACTGCAGCCCCGGAAGAATTTACCCCCTTCCTGACCAGAGCACTTTTTGCGATTTGGCACTGCTTTGCTTTAACTGACAATTGCGTGGTCGTGCGACATTGAACTCAAACAAAATTGACGTCCTTTTCCCACAAATAGAGCTTTCTTTTGGTGGTATTTGATCACCTCTGCGTTTTTTTTTTTTTGCACTATAAAAAGAGACAATTTTGAAAAAAAGCAATATTTTTTTGCTATAATATTCCCCAAAAATATATAGGAAAAAAATATATTTTCTCAGTTTAGGCCGATATGTATTCTTCTGCATATATTGATTGGTTTGCACAAAAGTTTTAGCGTCTACAAAATAGGGGATAGTTTTATGGCATTTTTATTATATATTTTTTTTAATTTAGTATTTTATGGTGGCGATCAGCGAATTTTTATTTATTATTTTGTATCGTGACTGCGACAATATGGCAGACACTTTGGACACTTTTGACACTTTTTTGGGATAATTGTAATTTATACAGCAATCGGAGCTAAAAAAATGCACGGATTACTGTGTAAATGACATGTGCAGGGAAGGGGTTAAACACTAGGGGGCGATGAAGGGGTTAAGTGTGTCCTATTGAGTGATTCTAACTGTGGGGGGGATGGGCTACCTAGAACATGAGAGATCACTGCTCCTGATGACAGGAAGCAGTAGATCTCTGTCCTGTTGCTAGGCAGAACAGGGAAATGCCTTGTTTACATCTCTCCGTTCTGCCTCTCCGTAAAACTATTGCGGACATTCAGTCCGCGGGCACGCTCACAGAGCACACGGCTGGCGTGCGGTGTCAAATTCAAAGCAACGTACAGGTACGTTGTTCTGTACAGCCGTGCCATTCTGTCAAAGTATATCGGCGTTAGCCGCTTGGCAAGTGGTAACTATATTTTTAGTCTGGATTGATCCTTAAGGTATCATTCAGATGGGTTATTGAGGGCAGACATGCCACTGTGTTCAGATAAGGCTAAGCATCACATCTGGATGCGGGAGCACTTTGAGCTATGACTGCGTGCCGACTGGGCGATTAGTTGCAGCCAATTTCCATCCAGAAATGTTCTCCCGGGACACAAATGGGGTTGATTTACTATAACTGGGGAGTGCAAAATCTGGTGCAGCTCTGCATATAGCAAAGATTAGAAGCTGATTGGCTGCCATACACAGCTTCAGCGGATTCTGAGTGCTCTAGTTTTAGTAAATCTCCCGCAAAGTGTCTAATCCAGGACCGGTCAGAGTCTCCTAGCGCACACAGTACATGGGGATGATTTTTCTGTTGGCACAGATTGCAGACTCTTGCTAATGCCCATCTATGTGCATGAGCTCTTAGGTATCTCGTCTTGGGTATAATATGGAGTCTGCCATTGTTGAGCTCCTGAAAATTTTCCCGAGTCTCTGATCAGAATTACTGACCTTGAACAAGCATGCAACAAGTGAAGTCCAAACACCTGATTTAAATATTTTCTTGCAGTGACTCCAAATTCTTAGGCAAGCCATATATTATGCCCTTTTTTTTCCTTCCACCACGGGTGGAAGAAAAAGAAAATCACTTGATTCCCCCCCCCCCATCATCACAGTCAATGTTGATGGGGGAATCCATCCTGCTGCACTATTGAATTTTGACAGTGGGGAAACCTCCCGCTGTCAGAATACAATGATTACTTCTGCCAGCTATAGCTGCTGGCAGTGATCGCATGGGGGGGGGGGGGGGGAACCTGAACAGCTGGTTGTACTGAAGTTGACCGATACATTCCTGCTGAACCGGCCAAATTTCGATCCAGGACAGATCCCCTTTGAAGACATCTCTCATGTCAGGGGTTTCAATGGAATCTGAACCTGTAATAGAGCTGCATCGGGTGGTGAGTTCTCACAAATACTGAGTTGCTTTTCATGTTCAGGTGTACCTAGTTAATGGATTTCATGACATGGAAGGCTGGGGAAATCCTTTCTCTTTTCAGTTCAACTACAGGAAAAACATATATCTAGAGTTCCAAGTTAGAACCTCTGCTAGTTTTGATTGCTGCGTCTCCATTTTGGATATTCGCTCCACTTCCTTGTGTGGGGTCAGGAGGGCAGAATGCAATGGAAAATTATAGGGAAATTAGCAAAATCACTTTGTTAGTAGAATAGAGGGATGCTATAACCTCATTTGGGTTTTTAGTTCATCCTATGCCTCCTTGTCTTCCCCAGTCCCCCTTATTTGTTGTCCGGAGACCAGGAGTGAAGAGAGATCTCCTTAGTGGAGTCCCATACAGCAATAAAAACCTGGCGGAAGCTCCAACCCTTAACACTCTATTATATGTGCTTGTATTTGGGCCTTAAACAATCTGCTGTGCATTTTGTATTTTAATACATTACCTGGAAATGTTCCAGATTGCTGGTGGAGAGATGCACTATATTGCCAAAAGTATTGGGACACATGAATTTAATGGCATCCCAGTCTTAGTCCGTAGGGTTCAATATTGAGTTGACCCACCTTTTGCAGCTATAACAGCTTCAACTCTCCTGGGAAGGCCATCCATAAGGTTTAGGAGTGTGTCTATGGGAATGTTTGACCATTCTTCCAGAAGCACATTTGTAAGGTCAGGCACTGATGTTGGACAAGAAGGCCTGGCTCGCAGTCTCTGCTCTTATTCATCCCAAAGATGTTCTATCGGGTTGAGTTAAGGACTCTGTGCAGGCCAGTCAAGTTCCTCCACCCCAAACTTGCTCATCCATGTCTTTATGGACCTTGCTTTGTGACTATTCCAAATCTTTATGGTTTTGGGTTGTTTTTCAGGGGTTGGGCTTGGCCCCTTGGGGATCTCTTAAGGTGTCGGCATACCAAGACATTTTGTACAATTTCATGCTCCCAACTTTGTGGGAACAGTTTGAGGATGACCCCTTCCTGTTTTCAACATAACTGTTCACCAGTGCAAAGGTTCATAAAGACATAGATGAGCAAGTTTGGAGTGGAGGAATTTGATTGGCCTGTACAAAGTCCAGACCTCAGCCCGATAGAACACCTTTGGGATGAATTAGAGCAGAGACTGTGAGGCCAGGCGTTCTTGTCCAGCATCAGTGCCTGACCTCACAAATACGTTTCTGGAAGAATGGTCAAACATTCCCATAGACACTCCTAAACCTTGTGGACGGCCTTCTCAGAAGACTTGAAGCTGTAATGGCTGCAAAGGGTGGACCAACTCAACATTGAACCCTACGGACTAAGAATGGGATGCCATTATAGTTCATGTGCGTATAGAGGCAGGTGTCTCAATACTTTTGATAATCTAGTGTATATATTGAGATGAGTGCAATGTGCTGAATGCTTCTACCTGCTAGTTAGAACTTTCTCCTTCGCACATGCAGTTCTTGTCTGTAAATATTGTCTCATGCCCTAAGGCCAGACATGCATACAGCCTGCCTGAAAATCGGTGACCACACTGAGGACTTTGTCACAGTTAAGCACCATGTCATTACATTAATGATGAGAACAGAGTGAATTCTCCTTTTACTTTTTGTTTTCATATAAATAAAACTGAACTCTGGCTGGAGAAAATGTTACCCTATCAATGGGGCTTCTTCCACATTGCAAGGGTGAAAATGGAACTTCACTCTATCAATTAACACGGACTATTTGTAATCCTTATGCTGCTAGCATTAGGAAAGTAGATCATATTTACTTGTTTTGGAACTACATTTCCCATGATGTACTCTGCAGTGTAGCATCATGGGAAATGTAGTTCCAAAACATCTGGGGAGCCAATGTTTGCCAATACTGCTGTATAGGTAAATAGTTAGGGTGGTTTAAAAAGTCCATCTAGTTCAACCAATAAAAGGGGGGGGGGGGGTAAATGAATACATCATACAACCTCCTATACAGTGCATATAAAAAGGCTACACATACATGGGGAAACGTGGGCTCAGTACATGTGTATCTCCCTCCTCCCTGTCAGTAGGTCTGACTGAGACTTTAAAATCTCAATCTCCAAAATTATTAACGATGGACAACACCAAGCAGCACCTCTTTCTCTCCTTTCCCTCTCCTTTATTCCTAAGGCCTCGTTCACACATAGCCGACTCCGTCGCAGTCCGTTCCGACGGAGTCCGCCTGTGTCTGCCAGCTCAGCGGGAGATCAGTCCGCAGATCTCCGCTGAGCCGACGGATGACAAGCTCCTCTCTGCTCACTGAGCGGGGAGGAGCTTGTCGAGTCCCGCTGTCCTCTATGGAGCGATCTGATGAAAACGGACAGCATGTCCGTTTTCATCAGATCTTTCCCGATCCGATCCGCATGGACGGATGGGGACGTGAGCCCCATACGTTTGTTTTTAGCGGATCGGATCAGGTCGGATGTCAGCGGACATGTCTCCGCTGACATCCGACGCTCCATAGGGGTGCATGGAGCGCCCGTTCAGGTCCGCCTGAAAAACTGACAGACGGACCTGAACGGATCCATGTGTGAACGAGGCCTAAGGCTGCATTTACACCTAAGCGTAGGCGATTTGCAGCGTTTCTTACCACGATTTGCCGTGACAAATTGCGGCGTTTTTCCCTGCGGTTTTGTACAGGTCACTGGCATCGATGTAAAACGCCCAAGCCGCCCGATTTGCGCGTCAAAAAAAGAGTCCGGGACTTGTTTGAAATTCAGGCGTTTGACGTTTTGCGTTGGGGATGTGAACCATCTCCATAGAGAATGTTATTTTTTCCCTCTAGCGTCTTTGAGCATCGCGCTTCAGGCGACAAAACGTTCAGATGTGAATGCAGCCTTACTCTCTCTACTCTATCCTATTCTCTTTCCTCGTTTTTCTCTGTTTCAATAGGACGACAGTGGAACACATACAAATCACCAGCCTGGAGTTTCAGAAGCTTATAGGAACTCTGGGACTGTTTTATGCCAACCCTAGGTCATATGGTGGGGTGGAAGGGGTTCCGGGGTCGAGACCCCCCACCCAACACAGTCTGGGGGTGCTGGGTTTATAAAAGGGATTCCCCTGGCCCTTCCTGTCTCTACCATTGTTCTGTCATAAGGGCATTTTCTTCAGTTGCACAACCACCCTTTCAGTTTGCAAGTTGTAACTGTTCTAGGTTCCTCTAACAACTCTATGCATAGATGGGACGTTGTCCCGACCGACTCAGTCTAACTTCCTTTTGTATTCCAGCTATGTTTAGCTATATTTCGAAAACGAACTACTCGTATTGGTTATTGAATTTTCATACACTGTTAACCTACTGTTAAACATGTTTGTATATGTTTGATTACAAAATAAAAACAACTTTTTGAAATGGAAGAAGGAAAAAGTCTCCACCTCTGGTAAAATGTCAGGTTTGTGTGATGTAAAAGAAAATGAGACAAAGATGAATATTTTTTGGAACTATTTCCACATTAAAGGAGTTGTAAAGGAAAAAAATGTTTTGCCTAAAATATCTGCAAGGTAGACAGACAGAATAGTGTAATGATTCTGTTAAAAAAACAAGTAAATAACTATTAAATTCCTTCATCTATATCACCTCCAGCGTTCTAGTTTCTGTTCTCTCATTCACTTCCTGGTTTGCGGCTCTCGGTCATGTAAGAACTAAATTTCCAAGTATGAATTGCGGCACGCCCTGTAATTCACACCTCCTTGAAGTCTCTTAACACATAGAGAGCGTCCTGCCGCACAGATGTAGTTCCCAGGAGGGGGCGAGCACGTCGCTGACCACCGCAGTAAAGCCTCCCTTCACGGTGGTGAGTAACAATCGGACAAGCAGGAAGTGAACAGAGAAGTAATAGAGCAACTTCTGAGCAAAAAGCGAAAAGAGGAATGTCTGCAGGCAAAGGATTTTCCTTTACAACCCCTTTAAGGCTTCATGTACACGGGTCGTTTTAAAACCACTCCTGAAGAATGGCACTTGACAGCTAGTAACCAACGTTTAAAAACGTCCGTTGTGCTGCGTTTGCAATTAGTTTTTTGCATTGCAAATGGTCAGAAATGTATCTCCATTAAAACCACCAAAAAAACAAAACGGCTAAACTCGAGTTACCGCATTTGCAAGCTGTTACAGGCATTTGTTGTTTTTTTGCTTTCCAAAAAATGCTTCTTGCCTCAATTGCCTAGAAATTACTATAAACGACCCTGTGTACATGTACTGGTAAGATAACAGAGGAAAGTTCAGGGGCAGCTGGAAAAAAACCCGCCCAATTGCTTCTTAACGGCTGTTTACCAGAAGCAGTGTACATGAGGCCTTAATGTGACCTATAAACTGTACAACTCAGTTGAACAACAAACTGAAATCCTTTTAGGTGGACGGAAGTTAAGATAAAATATGGTTGCATAAGTGTTCACACCCTTAAATGAATACTTAGAAGCACCTTTTTATTTTATTACCGCACTTTTGTTGGATATGAGTCTACCCGCATGGCACATCTTGACTCGGCAATATTTGCCCACTCTTCTTTGCAAAAACACTCCAAATCTGTCAGATTGCGAGGGCATCTTCTTTGCACAGCCCTCTTCAGATCACTACACAGATTTTCAATGGGATTCGGGTCTGGGCTCTGGCTGGGCCATTCCAAAGCTTTAATCTTCTTCTGGTGAAGCCATTCCTTTCTTGATTTGGATGTATGCTTTGGGTCGTTGTCATGCTGTCATGTTCAGATTTTAAGCAGAAGCCTGAAGGTTTTGTCCCAAGATTGACTGGTATTTAGAACTGATCATAATCCCCTCTACCTTCCAACAAAGGCTCCTGTTCCAGCTGAAGAACATCCCCCAAATAATGATGCTGCCACCACCATGCTTCACTGTGGGTATGGTGTTTTTTTGCCAAACATATCTTTTGGCATTATGGCCAAAAAGTTCAACCTTGGTTTCATCAGACCATAACACGTTTTCCCACATGCTTTTGGGAGACTTCAGATTTATTTTTGCAAAATTTAGCCGGGCTTGGATGTTTTTCTTGGTAAGAAAGGGCTTCCGCCTTGCCATTCTACCCCATAGCCCAGACATATGAAGAATACGGCTGATTGTTGTACAACACAGCCAGTACTTGTCAGATATTCCTGCAGCTACTTTACTGTTGCTGTAGGCCTCTTGGCAGCCTCCCTGACCAGTTTTTCTTCTGGTCTTTTCATAAATTTTGGAGGGATGTCCAGTTCTTGGTAATGTCACTGCTGTGCCATATTTTCTCTGTTTGATGATAACTGTCTTCACTGTGTTCCATGGTAGATCTAATGAAGGGGTCGACAATATCCGGGCGCCAGGTAGCAGTTGCGACAAGAAATTGTGACCTGGCGGCCGGTAATTGAGGACGCCGCTTTGTGGCCTTGTGAAGTCCCAAGCTCTTCCTTCTGTGAGCTGGCGCCATCTGGTGGTGGCCGCTGGCATTACAAGTTAAACAGCTATTCTGTGTCATTTTTCACTGCCATCTCCTTTCCTCTAATTTAATTTAGAACCCCCAAACATTATACATATATAATTTTTATTCTAACACCCTAGAGAATAAAATGGCGATCGTTGCAATACTTTGTCATGCTGTATTTGCGCAGCGGTCTTACAAGTGCACTTTTTTGGGAAAAAATACACTTTTTTTAATAAAAAAATAAGACAACAGTAAAGTTATCCCAATTAATTTTTTTATATTGTAAAAGATGTTACGCCAAGTAAATTGATACCCAACATGTCACGCTTCAAAATTGCGTCCGCTCGTGGAATGCCGACAAACTTTTACCCTTTAAAATCTCCATAGGCAACGTTTAAAAAATCTACAGGTTGCATGTTTTGCGTTAGGGGAGGTCTAGAGCTAGAATTATTGCTCTCGCTCCAACGATCGCGGCGATTCCTCACGTGTGGTTTGAATACAGTGTACGTATGCGGGTGCTACTCGTGTATGTGTGCGCTTCTGCGCGCAATCTCGTTGGGACGGGGCGCGTTTTCTGCCTCCTAGATTCCAAGCAAATTTGTCAAACCCTGATCTAATGCCTTAGAAATTCTTTTGTACCCTTCTGCTGACTGATTCTTTTTAACAATGAGATACCTCTGATGCTTTGGAAGCTCTCTGCAGACCATGGCTTTTGTTGTATGTAGGATAAGAAGATTTTGGGAAAGACCTCCTAGAACAGCTGAACTTTATTTGGGGTTAATCAGAGGCATTTTAACCACTTAAGACCCGGACCAATATGCTGCCAAATGACCAAAGGGGTTTTTGCGATTCGGCACTGCGTCGCTTTAACAGACAATTGCGCGGTCGTGCGACGTGGCTCCCAAACAAAATTTGCGTCCTTTTCTTCCCACAAATAGAGCTTTCTTTTGGTGGTATTTGATCGCCTCTGCGATTTTTATTTTGCGCTATATACAAAAATAGAGCGACATTTTTGAAAAAAAAACAATATTTTTTACTTTTTGTTATAAGAAAAATCAATAAACTAAATTTTAGTCAAACATTTAGGCCAAAATTTATTTAGCTACATGTCTTTAGTAAAAAAAATCGCAATAAAAAAAAATTAGCTACCTAGAGGGAACAGCGACACTAATACAGCGATCAGAAAAATGATCGCTTAGTGACGCTGGCAATAGGGAGTGAAAGGGTTAACTAGGGCAGTGATCAAGGGGTTAAAACTTTATTAGGTTCAGGGTAGCCCTGTACCCCCCCCCCCCCCTAACACTAACTGACTTTTACACTGCCTGTCACACTGACACTAAATACAGTAATCATACATGTATGATTACTGCATTCAGTGACACTGTGACAGGGGGGAGGGGGGGTCGATCGGGGGGGGGGGTTAAATGTGACTATGTGTAGTGTAAGTGCAGTGTAGTTTTAGTGCAGACTTACTGTGTTGTGATCTCTCCTCAGCGGTGGTTGAAAAAAACGCCGAGGGAGAGATCACGTCGCTTCCTCCTTCCTGTGTTTACACAGGAGGAGGAAGTGACAGGGCGGGACGGGCGCGCGCATTGGCTGAGAGCGATCCGGAGGGGGAGGGGGCGGACAAAAACGAATAGCCGCCCCCTCTTGTCGGATCGCTCCTGCAGCCGCGCGGACCGCCGCATGTACGGGGGGGTCCGATCGGACCCCCGATCCCCCCCCCCAAGGCACCAACGTATATATACGTTGATGTGCCTGTCGGTGCCATGCGGGGGTCCTTAAGTGGTTAAATGTTGGCAGGTGTGTACTGACTCTCCTATGTAAGGCTGGGTTCACACTACGATTTTCCCGTCCGTCAGCCGCATACGATTTTATATGAAAAAACGTATGCGGCTGAAACGGATTGAACCGTACGTAAACGTATGCGTTTATAAAACGTATACGGTTTCAAAAGTGCGTACGGTTCCATCCGGTTTTGATTAAAAAAACGCATACGTTTTTGGAATTAGTGTCATTTAATAAATAAAGATTTTCTTGTTTTGAAAATGTGCATGCGCAGACGAAAAACGCATACGGTTTATACGTATGGAACCGCACATATGTGCGTTTTCCATTGACTTTAATGTTAAAAAAAACATGCGTTTGCCATACGGTTTCAAAAACGGACTCAAAACCGTGGTCGAACACGGTTTTGCGTACTGTTAAAAAAACGTTTTGCCAGCAAATCGTACGCACCCGGATGCATCTGAGTGCATACGATTTGCAATGCATTGTCTATGTATGCGTTTTCCCGTACGGACCCATACGTTTTCAAAACTGAAATCGTATGCGGCTGACGGACGGGAAAATCGTAGTGTGAACCCAGCCTAACATGAGTTTTGAATGTGATTGCTTAAAGAGGTTGTAAAGGTAAAAACATTTTCCCTAAATAGCTTCCTTTACCTTAGTAAAGTCCTCCTTCACTTACCTCATTCTTCGATTTTTGCTTTCAAATGTCCTTATTTCTTCTTCTGAGTAATCCACACAGTAATGCAAGGCTTTCTCCCTGGTGTGGAGAAAGCCTCTTGAGGGGGGGAGCAGGCAAGTCAGCACACTCTACTTTGCAGATAAATGAGCTGTGTGTTAGTGGGCATCCTGGCACGCCTTCTTGCCCCCTCCCCCCTCAAGGCTTTCTCCACACCAGGGAGAAAGCCTCCCATTACTGTGTGGAGTTGCAGACAGCACATTGAATATAGCACGTTAAATGCAAAAAGATTGCACCACATTTACACAGTAGGATACAACTTCCTTTCCTATCTGATGGGATGGTGATGGGCAATGCTGTCCATTGCAGCCCTTTATCTTTTGTATCGGTATGTTTCTGAAATCCCATCCTTATGCTTATTGTTAGCAGTTAGTTCATGTAGTTGTCTCTTCATTAAGCATGACAGTGATATTTTCACACTCTGATGAGAAATGAGACAGCTGACCTATGAATGTTCTTAATGCTCAAAAACCAATGACACTCCTCCAATTTATGCTCAATTTTCAAATGAATTTCAACTTTTTTTTTTTTTTTCTTTTGTACATATGTCTGCTTAGTTCTCAGAACCATCTCTGACACTGTCATATCTGTCTCTTTATATCCGCTGTACCCAGCCTGATTTTTATCAGCTGATCTGACAAATGCTGGTCATGGATGGTCTGATTCTTGAAGATTAGATAACAAAACAAATGGCTTTGGATGCTCAAAATGATCAGAAGTGAATGGCTAAGAGTAGATTGCTTTTCATGGTGTTTTGGGGGCATCATTTCTAGACTGTACTCCCCTTATAATGGCGAGTTATATTAAGATTTATTGAAAACAACCTACAGAAAATTAATTTCCTGGTAAGTTTTTTTGTTTTTCTGCGATTGTCTTTGTACCTTGAATGTGGTTCATTGTGACATTTATTTATCAGATTGTTTTCAGATCTGTGAATCTTTAAACCGATGAGTGGTCAGCCGTGACATTTGTTTTAAAGGATTAATTTACAGCTAACTGATAATGGAAAATGAATCTCATGTGCCAAAAACCCTTTGTCTAATTGGATATCCTCTAAGGAGAGTTCTAGTCCCCTAGCAGAGACTGCAGCAAGTATCCCTCTTCTGCCACCTTCTAGCTCAGTGGGCAGCCATTGGGGCTTGGAGGGCACAGTGGGCAGCCATTGGGGCTTGGAGGGCACAGTGGGCAGCCATTGGGGCTTGGAGGGCACAGTGGGCAGCCATTGGGGCTTGGGGGGCACAGTGGGCAGCCATTGGGGCTTGGAGGGCACAGTGGGCAGCCATTGGGGCTTGGAGGGCACAGTGGGCAGCCATTGGGGCTTGGAGGGCACAGTCATGCACACAGGATGTTTTGCAAACTCTCCTAAAAGCCTTTCCTCCTGACTCAATGTTATGACGTTGTTTTCTGGCCATTGAAATGAATTAACACTCGAGCGCTAAACGCGCCTAGTGTAACCAAGCATCAAGATTTTTTGCTGCCAAAACACTGCTGCTCCTGAACGCACTGGCAGTTTTTTTTTTTCTACCACTAAACGCTGCTAAAAGCATATGTGCGCATGGACACCATACACACTATTAGATTTTCTGCAGATTTTTGTCTTCAGATTTACCAAAACCATATAATATGAGGTCAAATCTTACAAGTTTCAATTTGTATGCAATCAGGCAGGCCCTTGCACCACATGGTTTTGGTAAATCTGAAGACCGAAATCTGTAGAAAATCTAATGGTGTGTATGGGGCTTTAGTTCCTTTTAGAAAGCAGTTACAGCTTTATTGGCAAAACCTGTCCCCTGCCAGCACCCGAAAGGACATTTGCTCTTTGTGTGGAAGCAGTGGTCTCTCTGCAAATATTTGACATGCACACTTTTTTTTTTTTTTAAATAACAAACATGTTATACTTGCCTGCTCTGTTCAGTGGTTTTGTCTCAATCCTCCTGTCGAGTGTCCCCAGAATAAGCAGCTTGCAATAGGGGATCCCAAGCAGACTCGCTCCTGAGCCACTGCTCTGCGTGTCTTTTCACACACAGAGCTCCAGTTCGGCCCCATCCCCTCTCTTCTCATTGGCTAACTGGCTGTGAATAACAGCAGTTGAAGCCAATGAGGAGAGAGAGTCCCCTGAGAGCTGAGGTTCTCGTGCACATTACTAGATCATGATGGGGCCTGGGCTGGAGGGGAGTTTTTTTACAGTAAAAAACGTTGAGCCTTTAGAAACACTTTAAGCAGATGTCATGGTGGACCTCTGCAGAAATACCACTGCTTCCACACAGGGAGACAGAGTCTGTATCTACAAAATGGCATGACATAGGTGTCTTTTTTTTTTTTTTTTTTTTGTTTTCTAAAGAAAACTTGTAAGGGTAGTTTCACACCAACATGACACTGAATGCACATTTGCTGGCAAGAACAGTGGCAATGCACCAATCCCAGAGCGTCACACCGTTTACTGTATTTTTTTTTTACAACTTTATTGAAATGTCAAAAGTGACATTTTATTCAGTTTTATTTACTGTAGCAGCATTGCAGTGCGGTACTTTGCGTCGCGACACAGTCTTATAAATAAAAGCATGCACTGCAGTACAGTGGTATGAACCGACTGTGCTGAGCAAAGCTGCCCATAGCAGGAAAGTGCATATGATGTGAATGGGCCCAAATACGTTGTACACCTTTTTGTTTTGCACATAGAATGTATTTAGCCAATTTGATCTGAGAGTTCCTTTGGGTTTTAATTATGCGTAGACTTTTTTTATTTTATGCCGTTCCATTTGCGCTTCACCTGCCAAAATCCATTCTGTAGGCTACATGGTTAAAATGAAGTACTATGAACTCTTACATTTGACTGCATTACCATGAATTTCTATAGGTCTCTAAAACGCACTTTGATGTAGTGGAATTCATGCAGCCCAGAGATGTGAATGCAGCTGATTGGATTCTGTGCCGCGGTTTCCCGTCGGTAGCTGATTGCTCTGTACCGCTGGGAACCTCTCAGATGTGAGTGCTGCCTACTAGTTTAGCTCTATTTATGTGTTATTTGTTCCCTCTTACATTTTCTCTAAGGTTAAAATAGTTTTTGTGAATGAAAATGAGTAAACGTGCTGCTGGTTTTCTGGTGTATGAAGGTGAACAGCGCAGTTCAGTGTACAGTAGCTGGAGACAAAGCAATCTTCAAGCATGATTTTATTCCTCCGCTCTGGAGTGCTGGTATTTATGTCGCAGAAATTGCAGCTGCTTTGTGTTAAATCCCTTGGATGTGCGAATCAATGAACTGTAATGAGAACGTTATTACTTGTAATGGAATGGCATATAGAGGGCCACTGCTCTGCCCTGATTTAGTTACTTGGTCTCACCGCAGCAGATCCAGCCAGTCACAGCTCTGCAGCATGTTGCACTGTAATGCATCAAACCTATCCTATACACGTGTTCTTTATCGGGTTCCATACTGATTTTATAATTTGTTTTTAATTCTACCATACTCCGTCCTTTCAAAAAAGGTTTACTTGAGGGTGCAGTCATCTAGAGCTGGCCACTTCGAATAGAGGGTTGCTGTGTTGTAGTTGTTCTTAAAGAGACCCTGCCATTAGCTTAAAAAAAACTGCAGGGAAAAGCACACAAAATCAAGTACTGGCGCCTCCATCTTTAGTGTGGGATGCTGGTTGTGTCTCCTTGAGGCTTCACACTGCGCATGCATAAGCCACACTGCGCTTTATGTATGGTCCCGCAGCCTTCTAGGACCTGTGCAGCAAAGGGGGCAAGGGAAGACAAAAGCAAGAGGAGCACCAACCTAGTGCAATTCCGTTAAAAACATTTATTCAAGCATAAAAAGTGATGCACAGGATACTTGCAAACCTGTGTTGTAAAAACGAATGTCAAAACACAATGTAAACCAATCGCCTCTGGGACTTCTGGAATGCTCCAAAGGTGCAACGAGGTGAGGGGCCTAGGTGATCTGAGGGGAAGCGAGGGCAGGTACCTGTCAAAACCAGGTACCCACTCCCATGTATTTACCATACCTAGCTAATGCCCCATGGAAGCTGGAAGTCATTGAAGTAGACACCACTACTCCAGAGGCATCCATTTGCTTCTGAGCTGCCAGCCTGATGCATTGAGAACACGTGGAGGTTTGCAGCTCACCAAGGGTGCCAGTTAGAGAGTACTTTGCATTTTTTAAATGGATGCAGAGTGTTCAATGATTGGACAAGCTGCCCCTACATCTCTGCCTCATCTAATCGGAGAATGCATTCATTCCCAATATGCAAGGCAGTCTCTGACTGGCACCCATGCTGAGCAGCCAACTTTCTGTGATTCAGTAAGTTGCTCATCAGGAGACCAGGAAGCAAGTGGGGATGACTGGGGTAGTTACTTTAGTAATATATTGCTTCCAGGGGCATGGACCTGGTACAGTATATACATTAGTCCAAGCTGGGCCAATGTAACTACTGTATGTCTTATATAGCAATGCCTGCAACAAGCCAATGCTTGTTTTGTCTAGGGGTGAGGAGACAGCTTATACTCACTCAGTACTTTATTTTAATGGAAAACCGCTCTTCTCCATGGTCCAGTGGTGGACTGTTCCTGGTCTATAGAGCCTGCTTTGGGCTTGATGACATCAAACACTCCACAACTCAAGACTACTGGAGTGCAGGTGTGCTGGACTTGTCTTGTGCTGGGAGGATTAGGTAAGTAAATCTCCCTTCTCTCCCCTGGACAAAATTGAGCAGTTAACCCGCTCCTGGAGATGGCCTTTAACTGAGTTTTTGGGCACCATGCAGTTTGCTTTTCATCCATTTATACAGTGACTGCCAGTTGCAGATTTACTTTTAGGGCCCATTTACACTTGTTCATTGTGACAACACATGCGTTAATGCACTTGGCCACACCACCTAGCAGCGAACACTTGCAAGGCATTATACAGTAGAGCACAACACGCCACAGTACACCACTACACACATGCATGTCTTTTATCTCTTGTTGTGCATTGACAGCCCACCCGTAATAAGCTGCCAACACAATGCACATTAACACTTGGCATATTGAGTGTTAGCACAGTGGATTGCTTTAGTGTAAATGGGCCTCCAAGGTTGTCAGGACTGTGGTCACTCTGTGTAACCCAAACTGTTCCTACATCTTCTAAAAACCCACTGGGCCTAAAGACTTTGTGAGACATTTTAGTCGATGCTTCCACATTTGACTTCTGCTTATGTCTGTGGCCAGCTTTAGTGCTGGGAGGTCGGAAAGGCACCCCTTTTTATAGTCGGCACTTCCCTTTTCTCTATTTTTACATTGCACCAAAAAGTCTGAGTTCCGTGAAATCTGCATAATGTATGTAAATGTATTGATAACGCCTAGAAGAAATCTCTTGCTCAGGAGCTGTCAGACAAAACAAGCCCTGGGGTTATTGCCTCTCCCAGATGGCTAATAGAGACCCCTATAAACATGACAAGAGAGTGATCACTACTGCTTGTGTGATGGAAAAGTAGAGTTTAGGAACATCATTGTAAACAGCCATAAATTCCTTCATGATTCATTAACCAAAAACAATCAGCGCTATTTTATTAACCAGATAAGGTTATTGAACCCTAATGACGTTCTCTTAGAGGCTGCTGAATCTCATAGCCTGCTCAGTAGTAAATATCCTAAATAGTTTGATTATTACAACCCATATTATGCCAAATTAAATGTATCCTTTTAAAGGTAAATGACTATATAAAAGGGTTTTGAGCATCTTGGGTCATAATTTTCTGCTGCATTTGATACCATGGAGAGGCAATGTAAAGTAGTAAGCTGGATTGCTGGAAAACAATCCATTGCATCTTTGGTGTGATTACCATGGAAAGTCTGGTTGTGTTAAAAAAAAAAGAAGACTTTAGTCAGGATAGCAGGAAAGCAGGATAGTTGTAAAATGGAAAAGTAATTTTGAAGTTTTTTGCGCAATGCAGTCCAGTGTTTGACATTTGGAAATAATGTTTGTATCCATCTGCTGGGCTACATGGCACTGACAGAATTGCGTGAAGTGCAAATCCAAAAAATATTCTGTTGAATCCTGGTTCAGAATTGGCCTTCAGAAACAAGCTAAGGAGCCTAAAGCCTGGTACACGTGATCGGATTTTCTGCGGGAAAATTGTAGGACTTTTGTCCGAAGGGCGTTGGCTGTGAACTTGTATTGCATTCAAATGGCAAAGAATTGTCGGCCAACAAACACAAAACCACATGGTTTTTCAGCTCTTCAGCGCCACCCTTTGGGCAACTTCTGTTAATGTTGTGTCAAGGTTAGCATTGCTTCTGAGCATGCGTGTTTGTACCTTTTGGAGTTTTGTTCGATGAATTTCTGTACACACGATTGGATAATCCGACAACAGTCTGCCATCACACAATTCCCATTGGAAAATCCGATTGTGTGTACGGGCCTTTATATTGTGAGAGGCGTGGGGGGCCTAATCTAAAATAAGAAAGCAGTTCATGAAGGACAAAGCAACAGATTCATTTCAAAGGCTTACCCCTTGTTCCATACACTTATACTCGCTCTTCTCTTCATTCCCCATTGCTCCATTCAGCTTCCCAGAGAAAAGAGAAATCCCTCATAGTTCTGGCTATGGGGACACTGATATGAGTAGTGGTTTATTGCTGGTTTGTCAAGGGGTCAGCGAAAATTGTTGGTCTTTTGGGAGCCCCAGTCAGAACATGTATGGAGCCATATGAATGTCAAGGAAAGAGGAGTACAACTCTTTAGTTAGAAGGCCAAACAAAGCCATTAGGGGTGCAACGGATCAAAAAACTCACGGTTCGGAGCGTTCCTCGGATCAGAAGTGACGGATCGGATCATTTTTCGCATCAGGAAAAAATAAAATCTCCCCCACTGTAATATCCACATCCCCCCCCCCCCCCACTGCAGTGGCATCACTCGGTGCAAAAAAATAATAAAAATGGTGTCACCCCCCCCAGTAGTGCAGACCTCAGACAGCGCTGTGTGTTTCCCTCGAGCGCAGGCTCTTCCTCTGTGGGTGTGAACAGAGAGGAGGGCCGCCGCCGGGTGTACCAAGATTGCCGCGGCTCCGGAGCTAGGCCAAAGCCACGGCCTTTCCTAATGCTATGGCCGTGGAGGCAATCCGCGGATTGCATAGCGTGCCGATCCGAAGGGGGTCAATGTTGCACCACTAAAGGCCATACACCACAGTTTTTAAAGCACAGTTTTGCATTTAAAAAAGCATGTGAACATGTCCCATAGTAAACCATGTGAAATAGACTGCAGTGCGTTTCTGCAAAAAGCACCAAAACCCCCCCCAAAAAAACACACAGGTGTAAACAAGACCTAATTGCCTGTAACCATGCAAAGTACGTTTCTATGTGATCAGCGCCGCTGTGCTGGTCAGCCTGTCATTGATTTGTACAGTATTGTATTTGTTGTTTTTTTTTTTGTTCTTCTTTATAATGACAATTTTTATTGATTTTTTTTTTTTTTTTTTATATAAAACACAGTTGAGTGAAGAAAAAGAAAGGGGTAGTAGAAAAAACATCTCCAGTAAGAGTCGGTTCACACACAGGCGCCACGACTCCGGGGGCGGCTCTGCAAGTCGTCCTGAGGACGACTTCAGAGGCGATTTGCAAGACGACTTCTGTATAGAAGTCAATGCAAGTCGCCCCGAGCTGCCCCCAAAGTCGTAAAGGAACCAAATTTCTAAGTCTTGTGTCGCTCCGATTAGAACGGTTTCATTGCATTACATGGGAAGCGACTGACGCGTCGCACCAGTGTGAACCGACTCTAAGGGCATAAATGGTCTCGATACAATTCAAACACAATGTCCGGTGGCATAGTTGGCGAGAACCCAACACTGCATAGCCCAGGAATGTTATATTGGATGTGCAGTAGTAATAGATTTTTTATTTTTTGGCAGACATTCCATAAGCATGTGCAGTCATAGACAGCGCGTAGCCTGCTTTTCCGGAGAGAGAAAAAAGGGGAGGGGGGGGGAAGAAAGGGGAAAAATGGGGGGGGGGGGAAGAAGGGAGAGGATGTAGAGAAAAGTCCTCAATGGGCTTGTTTTTCCTGGGCTCCAAGTGCACATGGTATACAGAGTGGGGGAGGGGTCTCATAGAATCACGATGGGTCCATCCGTCGATACCAAGGATCCCATGACGTTGATTGTAGTCTAGTCGATCCCTCAATCTAGCCAACATGGACTCCATGACCTCCACATCCTTGATCCTGGCATAAAGGTCAAAAAGTGTTGGATTACGTTTTTTCCATTGCAGGGCCACTAGACATCTAGCCGACGTTGCTATATGTGTGGCCGTCCACTTCAAACAGCCGATGGAGAAGCTCCCTGACCAATCGCCAGTGAGGTTGTAGGACTGGGCAATTCCAATAGATATGATAGAGTGCCTCGGCCCAGGAGACATCTCAGCAGCGATCCGAGGCCGATGGAAATATAGCATGCAGATGAGATGGTGTTGGGTACCAGTAAAAGAGGACCTTGTACGTGTTCTCCTTGTAGAGCGTACACATAGTTATTGGCCGCCCAAGACCTCATAGTGGACCATTGTTCTGAAGATGATTCCTCTCCAAGATGTTCCTCCCATCTATGCATGTATCTGTTTCCCCTGAGAGACCCTATCATAGGAGTTTAAAAGTTTATATATGTCTGAGGTCAGTCCTTTTTTGTGTGGGGCCGGAGTGGATTAAGCATTCGAATGGAGATGGCTTGGAGAATTGAAGGGTTGAGGTGAAAGTAAGTGCGTAGTGCTGAATCTGAAGGTAGCCAAAGAAGGCACTACGGCAGGGTTCGACAAACCCCAGGTCGCATTGGCGCCTAAAATTAGCGCCCTGGCTCCTGAGATAGACTGTGGCAGATGTCATGTCCCCATGCGGGTCACCAAACTAAGATGTCACATCAAGGCTGAGGGCATTCCCTTACATTGCTTACACTGGCATGGGATATTGCGCCCTCTTCTGGTGGCCAGAACTCACAGAGCGGTACTGATTGGAGCATTGCATGTCAAATGACCAGAAGCATGTCACAACCAGGATGTGTCTGCATACAGTGTGCAACGAGGAGTGGAAATAGCTGAGAATGATCCTGTCCGCCACAAACATCCACCTGCTCAGCGGAGAGATCCCCCACTGAGCAAGCTGATTCTGCTTGGTGGACGTACCTGTGTGAAAGGGGCATGCATAAAAAACATCAATTGCGATACACGTGGCATATCGCCTTGCACTAACTGGCTCCTAACTTATTTAGCTGGCTCCTAGATTCAAAACAACATTTGTCAAGCCCTGCACTACAGAGTATTGTATTTGTATAGCGTGTGTGTACAGCTTAGCTTATTTTTCATATTGGTCCCAAGCCAAGCCCTGGGGGTCTTGAGGAAAGACTTGGCAAACTACCTCCTAACAAATTTGCCAAGAAAATTCAATGGAAAAAGGCTTTTTAAGCAAAGATATGACACATATTAAAAGAGAAGTAGGTTTGTTTTTTTTCCCCTTTTTATACCTACCTAAGTCGGATGCTGCATCTGTCCCCCAGTGTCTCTACACTGAGAACCGAGCCACCGAACACCGCCGATGGCTCGGTTCTCATAGTTGCCTGAGAGGAGAGCTGCTGACTGTCAATCAGCAGTTCTCCTCTCTGCTGCTCCTCGCTCATTGGAGCACTGAGCTGTCTCAGGCTCTCAGCGGCTTGCTGAGATGGGTATCAGTCCAGGCACCTGGCGGATCCATGATGCAGTGCCTGGACTGATCATGGTAACGTCGAGAGAGCGGACTTTAGACCTCTCTGCTGAAAATGGGTCATAGGAATGCAAAACTAATTAAACCCCTGTGACCCAGAGGAGAAGCCCAGCCAAACCTTTTTTGGTATCCACCTAAAATCCCTGTACATCAGCGGTTATGCTTGTGCTGCTGTGGTCAGTTGTGGATAAAAGGAGAGAGCAGAGAGATGAGCTCATCAGTCTGCTGCTTCTCCTTTCACTGTCCATTCACAGGTGGTGGGAGGAGAGAAATCGGGTCTTTTCCTGCCTGTGTGGTAGAGCTGTGTAAATCTCAGAACTGGATGTACTGAAATTCTTTGACAGGCAACACAAATCCCTTTATATGTGTTTATCTGTGTATTTGCCTGGAGTTCAGCTTTTTTTTTTTTTTCTGTCCGTGTCATGGGGATTAATTTACAGTATCTTTATTTTAGTTTTATGACAGCGTGTTTGGGTACAGAGGATTTAGCGTGACTGAAGCATTCTAGCCAGTAGATGACAAGTATGTGAGACAGTGGTTGGCTGTCACGGCAGGTCATTTTAGTGGGTAGGTTTTATGATGCTGAGCGATTTGTGATGCCAGTGCGGGAAGTCAGCCCTTGCTTGATTGATATGACATCTGAATTGACCTTTTATGATTCACAGCTTTGAAGATGGCATCTATAATGTTCTCAATCAATATGCATGACAATGCACTTTCCATTAGATTGGGAAATAAGGAAATTGACGAAGTAATTAATGTCCGGTATTCATGAGGCTCCCTAGTAATGAGCTGTATTTACATGCATATTGGTTCAGATTGCGGATTGTACGCCTCCAGTCCATGTGCATTATGCATGCAAGCTTATCATTAATTAACCTCCGAAATCACCAAATTGTTATATAGCTAAAAATGGGTATTTAAAGTGGACCTTTTAATAATTGTTCAACTTTTCGTCTATTAAATGTTCTGCCCTTTGTTTTTAACTTTGGATAGTAAAACATTTTTTTTTTCTGCCAGTAAATACCTTATACAGCCCATTCCCTGTTCCTTGTCTGGTAAAAAGCCTAGGCTTATGACGACATGCACCACTCTCTATCTCTCCAGGAAGAGAGTGGTGGGTCTTAAGAGGGCCAATGAGAGCTACCGAGCTGGAGGTGTTCCTCCTGTGTAAATCCAGGAAGTGAGCAAGCAGCAGCTTTAGCTGCTCACAGTTAAAATGGTTGCAGCCAGACTCGGTGGAGGGAGATTTCTGCAGCATATTTGTCAAGTACAGAATCACAGTATATATAAAATATTATGCAAAGTGGTTGGAGGGAAGCTTCACAATGGCAAAGCTGTTTATTAGAAATTGTGAGCAGACTGCAGTTCCTTCTTAAAATGTATATTATTTAACTCCAATCTAGAGTAATGTTTGATGTGTGATTGACTATTTCCCAGCAGGTGATCACATGCCTACCTGTCAGAAAGGGGGGAAAAAGGCAGAGATCTCAAAGCAACAAGGTTTTTTTCCTTGTTTCTCAGTAAGTTGATTGGCCGGCATAGAGAATGCACTCAGGGAAAGCTTGGTTGAAAAGCTAGAGTGGAATTCAGCAAGCTGTTAACTGGCTATAGAGGTTTCTCTGTGCATAACTCGTTTATTGGCTCTTCTATGTGAGAGCGTGGTAAATGTATGCCAGTTCTTGGCTTCACATGTCTTCTTAGTTGGGCCCTTGGGCTCTGTGGACATTCTTTTGTATACATTGTAGATGTACAGCCCAGAGCACAGTTATGCCTTGTGCACACGGTTGGACTTTTGACCATGCAAAAGTCCGCCGTGTGTCTGGACTTCCGACGGTTCTCTATCTAAGGTCCATTGGCCTTCTGACAAAAAAAGTCTGATGGAGGCTACACACGGCCAGACTTTTCGAGGGGGGCCCTGTCTGACTTTTTTTCTCGGAAAGTCTGGCCGTGTGTACGAGGCATAAGAAGATAGTTGGATGGGAGGGGAATGCTCACAATACACACCCATTCACTTTCCTGTCCATACTTGTGGCCATTGGTGACCCATTATTTTATCTTTTTGCAACAAATAGAAGCAGTTTACCAAACTGGTGTAGGTTGCATTTAGGCTGCAGTCACACCTTAGCGTAGGCGATTTGCGGTGACAAAATAGGCGTTTTGTCCCGTGATTTGCGGCGACAAAACGCATCGTTTTTAACCGCGTTTTTTTACAGTACATTGTCGGCTATGCCGAACGTTGAAGCCGCCCGATACGCGCAGGGTCCGGGACTTGTTTGAAATTTGGCGTTCTATCGGCGTTCTGCGTTAGATGTGAACAGTCTCTATGGAGAATAATGTAATTTCGACCCTCCGGCGTATTGTAGCATCGCGCGTCGGGTGTAAAAACGCCTAGGTGTGAATGGAGCCTTAATGTAATGTTGTTTATTTCATTATATACACTTAAATAGAGCCGACAATTTCTACAGGGCTTTTCATACTGTACCTTCACGTCAGTTCAGGATCTCAAGGCCCTTAGTCTAATGTCCCTTTCTCATTCACACCGTAGGGACAATTTATGCAGGAGCCAGTGAACCTACCAGCATGTCTTTGGAGTGTGGGAGGAAACGGCAATACCCAGAAAAAACTCATGCAATCACAGGAAATGCATAAAGTGTCCTCAGTGCTAGGACACTAAGCCGCTATTACTTTTGTAGTAATAAGAAAAATATACAGATAAAAAAAATGGGGCTACCTGCCAAAGGAATTGGAATTTCCTCCACCCTGTTCTGAGGGCCCCTTTACATCTGGGTGCTTTTAATGTGCGCATGTTAAGGCAGACCATTTAGTTTGTGTGCTAATATGCATTGAGAATTCTTTCAATGTAGTGTGGTAGGACTATTATCCACAATGAGGCAGACCACAACGCACAATGCATTTACTTCTGTGTAGTATAGAGTAAGGCCTCAATCACACGGATATAAACAATGGGGGTAATTTACTAAAGGCAAATCCACTTTGCACTACAAGTGCAGTCACTGTAGATTCGAGGGGGACACGCACGGAACATAAACGGCATTTTAGCTTGCACATGATTGGATGATAAAATTAGCAGAGCTTCCCATCATTTCAGAACTACCCCTCAGATTTACAGCGACTGCACTTCCATGGGGGTGGACGGAACCTTGTGTGGGTAATCTCAATATTCCCATTGCACATTTTCCTGGATATGGGCTCGTCGGTAGTTGGGTGCTGCAGTCATCACCAGTTGGAAACTGTACTCGTCCCAGATCTATGCAAATATTCACCAGCACACTGTAGATCGTCGGATCCTTACCAGATGAAAATTACCTCTGTTATAGAAGGCCTGCAGCTGCAGCCCATATGGTAATAAATGTCAGCTTGTCTGGCAGATTCAGTCAACACCCTTCCCTAGGAAAGCTTAAAATATGCAATGAAATAGTATAGGAGACAAGCTTAAAAGCACTGCCACAGCTAGGCTCTGCACAAGATGTTTCGTAACAAGAAGCCATGGTCAGGGGACAAGATCTTTTGTTTTTGGTACACTGTAGTAGTACGCCCATGTGAACAAGGCCTTAGGCCCCTTTCACACGTGCGGACCGTATGTCTGCATTTTCATCCATCAGTTTGCAGATGAAAAAGACATACATTGGTCCCAATGAGATTGCGGGTGTCAGCGGATGAACATCCGCTGACACCCGTAATTGTCTGCCTCCGCAAAGATCCAATTTTGCAGATGGAAGAAGACCCTATTTTTTTTCTTCGATCTGCAGAGCAGATCGGATGAACATGGGACATGCGGTCCGTGTTCATTCGATCCCCCTCCATTGGGGAGAGCGGAGAAAAGACAGGGCGGTCCCTGCACAGTGTGCGGGGACCACCCTGTCATCCGCCGGCTCAGCGGGGATCAACGGAGCGATCCCCGCTGAGCAAGCGGAGCATAAGGAGAGGCGGATCATTACTGATTCACTTTGTGTGAAAGGGGCCTTAGTGTGTATTGTTGGGTGTTTTGAGTTGCCATTCAAAAACGAATGGCAACACACCACAATATACATATACCGTGCATTGCAGTGTAACCTGTTAGTACAAGCCCCATCCTTACACGATGTCCTTGCTTTACTCTCTCTTATCTCTACTGCAATTAAACAATATAGGTACACCTCCCTGCCCCAAGCCTGTGATTGGACAGTGAAATGGTGATGACATCACTAATTCCCTTTTGCTGTCTCCTGACAGCTTGTCTCCTGTCAGCACACGTGCATCAGAGTTCAATTGACTCGCAGCACACACCCCCCCTCCCCTTTTTTCTCCTAGTTTGATGTTTAGGGGATTAGTAGGGTTGCAGTAAGGCAGGCCATAGACGGTGCGAATTTCGAACAATTTTCCCATCAACACAGACAGTGCTGACGGGAATCCCTCCTGCCGAGACATTGTATTCTCCAAGCTGGAGAAGGCAGTGACTTATGCTAGATGCTATAGCAGCCGCTAGTAAATTTAGCATGCTAGTTGTACCCAAGTTAATGGATCTGTCAGCTTGGTACATCCAGCCTGCCCATTAACAGTTCAAATCTCAGGTGATTCCTGTTGAACCAGGCGAGATTTGAACCGTCTATGGCCAGCCTAAGCGATACTGAGGGCTTCGCCTTCCCTGCCTAGGCGAGGGAGGGGAGGAAAAACCTACTAAAATAGAAATTCCTCCCAAGAAAGCACAGCAACTGGCAAATTGGCTTTGAAATGAAGATCTTCTGGAATTGTGACAGTTCGCTTTCACTTTCTCTTGTGAAATGTTAAATATAAATAAGGTTAGATGTTCACTTCACTTCAATCATGCAAATGAGTAAAAATACTTAGAGCTTTTTTGTTTCCTTACACATTGTTGGGTTTGCAAAAATGAATTCACCTTATTTACCAAGCTCAATGATCATACACATTGCAAAGATAGTCTATTCCTTTGTGATGCCGTCCTCTTTGCAACAGAACAATAATTGCTAGCCAAGCATAGTTCATTTCCAAGTCCATAATTATTCTTGTCATTTTGTAGTTTGTATTCTGGTTTGCCATCTAACCTTTGTACATCCTTTTTTGTTTCTCTGACCACATGTGATCTTCCATGCTGTGCAAGACGCACCACTTCTCACTGCGGAACGAGAGATTATGATGTTTGCCTAAGGAAGCCAAGCAAGTTATTTATAAAATGCGTACATCGCTTTGTTTGTTTTATTAGGATGGTCCTACAGACGCCTTCCCTCTGCCTGGTGTTGGCAGTGGTACTGGAAGTTCGTAATAATTAAAGCTGAGCAAATTGTTATGTGCATTGCAAGAATAATCTTGACAGGTCGGCAGCCCTCGAGGAATGAGCGCGCTCGCCACTTTCCTAACGCCACATAATAAATTCATGTATTGCACATTTGTAAAGCAGGAACAAAAATTGTCTCTGGACAGTCGCACTCTGAACAAATTGTAGCCTTTATTGAAAGAAGGACAGCACTACAAGTCGCAGCAAAGTAAAATAAAACCCAAATGCTGACGCATTTCACACTGACGCTAGTGTTTACCCTCTATTTCCAAGGTAAAAAAAGTGAGTGTTATATACCACTAAATACAGTAATTACTTTCTGTGCTGACCCAGCGCCTTCCCCCTGACTCCATTAAAGCATGAATGTAATATGTTGCAGCTTACCAATCATTTTGATGTGATGGATATATTTGCTTTGTTTTCTTAGACTTTTATCCTCTGCTTTTACCTGACCATTAACACACCCTCTGTATTAGAGTGCCTACACCCTGGATACATGAGCACAGGGGACACCTTATTTAAGTTGGAAGCACCCTTTAACATCAATGAGAAAAAACTGACAATGCATTGATAACACGATTCAGACTGATTCTAGAGGCTAAAAAGCCAAAATGGTTCCAATTTTTTTTCAAGCCATTTCTAGATGGACTAGCAGATTTAAATACACCAGCATGTGAAGGGGGTAGCAGTAGCAAACATACAGTTCTGCTACACAGCGTACAGAGACAGGCAATCTGCCTGTCTCTGTACACCAATGTTAAGCCTCCTACATTGGCTGAGGGTCTTGATCGGAAAGGGTCAGCAGACCTTTTTCTTTCATGCCCCTTCGACAAAAACCAACTGAACTGCCAGCCTGTTTCTATTGAACTGGCCAATGCAGCTGATGCAGCCCGACATTTGGCCTGTGTGTGTTACGGGGCTTTAGATTTGGTCTTAATTACTTCAAGTTTTGTAATCTAGTAACTAGAGATGATTTTGTTTTGAATTGGTGCAGCAATATTGAGAATTTCCAAAGGTGACTCTTGAGAATTAAATGAACATGCCTACCTACACATGTTGCTATAATGCAAAAAAAATGTTTTATTTTTTGCTTTGGGAGCAATAGAAATGGCTTGAAAAAATAGACCCTCATTTGGAACTGGTTTGACTTTTTATCCTCTAGAATCAGTCTGAACCTTATTATCAATGCATTGTCAGTTCTTTCTTATTGATGTTAAAGGGTGCTTCCAACTTAAATTCCAGAAGAGGGCCCACCTATCAAAGAGTGCATATCTATACAGACCTGATTTAGAGGTTGGCTGCATTGCACTGTCCCATCAGATAAAGCTTAGATCTGAAATGGAGCTGCTGACCTTTGCTGTAGTGTGCAGGCGTATGAAAATCAATGGAAGGCCTGTCTTCCTTCGCTGAGTATAATAAAGTGAGTAATTCAGTTTTGTGCACTTTATCTACTTTAACCCTTTTGCTGACAGAGTGACTTATTGTTTATTTTGCCCACACATGTTAAAAAAAATGTTTTCACATGAAAACACACAAAACCCCAAAATATACATTTTTTTTCCTTAAAGCCGAGACCCTTGGGCACATCAAGGTGGCAACTGCGCATTTTTAATGTCACCGTTTTGCTGTTAGCTGACATAGTGATTTCCCCCACTGAGCTGTTGTGTTCTGAAAGGGGGGTGGCCCCCACCAGAACACTCCAATCAGCGCTCTCTGCCATTGGCTAAGAGCGCTGATTGGGAACCGCTTAGCTGCTGGTCTTCCAGCATGCTTATCTGTGAAAAAGCCGGCCTAAAGGCCGGCTTCTGTCAGACAGACTAAAATACACACAGGCCGAATGTCGGACGTTTTTTTATTTTTTTTTATTTTTTTACAATCAACTGATGTTTTCCGACATTCTGTCCACGTGTATCGATCTTTAGTACTGTATGTCCCACTTAAAATATGCTGTGGAAGTCTGCGCATGGTGCCGGTCCTCTCCCTGGTGTTAAACTTCTGGCGCTGTGGGACTTGGACCCCTTTGACACATAGCGTTGGTGGTAAGCGTTGGCTATTTTTACCGCCGACGCTATGGGTGGATGGGCTAGCTCAATGTTCCAGTGTGAAAGCCCTCGTGCTTTCACACTGGAGACAATAGAGCAGCACTTTAAGAGGGGGTTGCAGGCGCTATTTTTAACGCTATGGCACCTGCAATACGCCCTCGTGTGAAAGGGGTCTAAAGGTGGTAGTAAACTCATGTAAAATAAAAAATTCCTGCAGGGCAACATAATGTGCTAGTATGCAGCTCATACTACCGTGTTTCCCTGAAAATAAACACCGTCTTATATTTTTTTTTTCCTCAAGAAATCACACTATGGCTTATTTTCGGGGGGTTTCTTATTTTTATTACAGAAAATAAAGGTTGCCTACCTGAACCACACTTGCGCTTCTTAGCATTTCCTCTGTCCACCTGTAGACTGCGATTATCGTATTCTGCATGCCATTTTTGGACCATTCGGATATCCAACTTCTTCTCTTTGCACTCATCTTGTCTGGCTGTACAGAAAGATAGGCCAGCAAAGCTGATGTGGAGCACAGTGGAGCTGGGGTGATCTCTTTGGGCTCAGTACGGTAGCAGCTTTTCCCCCTATCCCCTGGTGTTTGTGTGGGGTGAGAGAGGGGTTTGCTGGTCAGTGCTGGGAGAAGCTTTACGTTCTTCTCCTCACTTCAGCTCCAGTACAGTACCGTACGCCTATCACGTGGTGTTTCCCGCTCGGCGCTGCGCCGTTACGCATACGACACGCCCATCACTACGTCTTATTTTGGGAGATTCGCCACGCCATCGCTACGTCTTATTTTCGGAGATTCGACACGCCATCGCTACGTCTTATTTTTGGAGGGGTGTCTTATATTTCGATCTTGTGTCGAAATCCCGCTACGGCTTATTTTCAGAGTACGTCTTATTTTCGGGGAAACACAGTAGCATATTATTTGGGACTTCCCTTTGAAACTAAGCCCTTCAGCAGCACGCTCTCACTGCTGCAGAGTCTTTCACCTTCACCTGGTCTTCCTTCCGGTATCATGGGCTGCTGCGGCTTGAATGGCTGAGCCGCAATGGCATCACTCCCACACATTTGCGCAGGAGTCTAAGGGAAGGGCACACAGTTCTGAAGGAACATTCCTTCGGACGGCATGCGCTGGTGATGTCACCGCCTGCTGCTCACTAGAATATCTTGTCATTCATCACACTCCCTAGTTACAGATGGACTTTTTACAGCGGGTCAGTAGCATATAACAAACAATACATCTGCTCATCCACTAAACATATATTCATTCCTAACAGGGTGCCCCATAATGTGTTTCCCAAACAGTAAATGTACCTTTTTTTTTGTATTCTGTTCGCAGTCAGCCTTGTCACCCATCAGCAGAATTCCACAGCAGAGAGATAAAGAGCCATTGAGCCCCACTTGGCTCATGCATAAATAGCCCTGTGTACACCTGAGACTAATAATGACATCTGGCCTACCAGGTAGGTTGTGGACCCAAGGTTGGGAGGCTTTAACCCACTTAAAGTGATCGCCAAGAACCAGACCAGAACTTCAGATTTGAGAAAACAAACTTTTGTTTTTTCCACAGACCCAAATTCTGGAGCCCCTTACAGTGAGTGGGAGAAACCTATGTGCCGCATATGCAATGCCCACAACCCTGTCAGGCACTCGCTCACGCATATTACACAACAGTGTGAGAATAAAAGAAGTTGGTGCTAGAATGGTTTCCCTGGGTATTATCCGGTGACAAATAACAGCTCTCAGTCTTATCACTTGGTCTCACTTTCTTCTCGTTTTTCAGTGGGGCTGCTTTCATTGTCAACCCCACCCTATAAAAAGATCATTTTTTCTTTTTCTAGCTACACACAGCTGCCAAAAGGACATTAACCAGAGCTTGAATTGCTGGTGCCAAAAAAGACGTTGTATAGTTTTTTTTCTTCTTTCCCGGAATTCCCTGGCGATAGGGCATTTGTTTAGTAGCATTTTAAAGGGAAGCTGCCTATTGCTGTCGGCATCTTCTGGCAATTTGGCATGTTTTCTGTATTTTGTGTGGCCAGGACAGGAGGCAAAACACAGACCTCTCCTGCTTGGCATGATTGTTTGTGATCTACCACAAAGACCATCTTATAGGGGCTGCCCATCTCTTGCTATTGTAGTTGTACATAAGTGAAAAAGTAGCTGTGCTGTATTTCTTGCCCTCCTTCTTTTTTTTTTTTTTTTTTTTTCGTGTGTATAGACTGTCATTTTCACATATGGGTTAATAAAAGTGATTTTTTGGAATGTGGCCATTTGGACTTTTTTTGCCAAAAAAAACAAACATAAATCGTAATCCTGTTGTGTTAGTTTGGTGAACCAAACTGAAAGTTTTCAGGTTTCATTTTATAATCCAACTTGTGTGTGTGTGTGTGTGTGTTTGTTTTTTTTTTTTTTTAGATATCAATTGAATTTTTATTGGGTAAGTTGAAAATGAAACCTATAAACATCTTTGATCAACTTTTATTTAAGCTTGTCCAGTGATTTTAAATTGCTTTTTAATGCAGTTCAGAATTACACTAGGCTATGCATGTAAGCTTTTTGGCTTTGAGGCACCGATAAGCAATGGCTGCCACCTGCTTCAAGGTTTAAGCCTCAGCTTTTTCATTCCTTATCCTTCCCAAACATCCATCAGTTTAATGAACGGAACCTATCAAACCCACTAGAAGTTGGAATTGCACAGCGGAGGGAGGACGACGGTTCCAGAATTCCAACTTTACAGCTTGAAGTTCAGATTTGCATATTAAGCGCACTTGGTTAGGTGGACTCCTGGGGAATGCTACAAGATAAATGAAGGTACAGTCTGACATGTTTGGTGCTGATTTTTACTCTCTGAGCTCAGGTTTGGAAGTTGAAGTACACGTACAAGTTAAGGGCTGTGGAATGAAAATGTACCTTAGGCTGTATGAGGTAGCATTGGGTAGGCAAGCTTGCCATTGTGAAATGGTTCCCTTTTCCCCAAAAAAATGAACAAATGCAACTTGTTTTTTTTTTCTTTAACCAAAGACTTTCACAACGGCATTAATACAATGCGTACATATTAGCCCAGTGGAAAGCTGAGTAGGTTGCATTTGTTTTAAAAACAAATGTAATGTACCTTTTCGTTAAAGGGTTTTGGTAGCAATTGCAAATATAATCGCAAATACATAGTCATTGTTTATAGATAAAGACCGTTTTAAATGGGGACAAAAGGAAGGGAAGATAGGAGAGTGTGAAGAAGTTAGTAGGGAATTAGGTGAGGTACTGGTGAAAAACAAGTTCTGGACATTCCGTAACTACATTGATCAGGAATCTCCAATCTTTCTGAACAAAGACAATTTATTGCCTTTGTTTTTTTTATTGTGCCAGACTGTGGCCAGAGGGATTAGAAAGTGCCCCATCATTGGTTTTAGTGGAAGGAATAGTGACTTATTGTTGGCATTGGTGGAAGTATGCCCCATCATTGGTGTCTGCGCAAGGAATGGTGCCCCGTCATTGGTGACTGTGGGAGGAATGGTGCCCCGTCATTGGTGACTGTGGGAGGAATGGTGCCCCGTCATTGGTGACTGTGGGAGGAATGGTGCCCCGTCATTGGTGACTGTGGGAGGAATGGTGCCCCGTCATTGGTGACTGTGGGAGGAATGGTGCCCCGTCATTGGTGACTGTGGGAGGAATGGTGCCCCGTCATTGGTGACTGTGGGAGGAATGGTGCCCCGTCATTGGTGACTGTGGGAGGAATGGTGCCCCGTCATTGGTGACTGTGGGAGGAATGGTGCCCCGTCATTGGTGACGGTGGGAGGAATGGTGCCCCGTCATTGGTGACGGTGGGAGGAATGGTGCCCCGTCATTGGTGACGGTGGGAGGAATGGTGCCCCGTCATTGGTGACGGTGGGAGGAATGGTGCCCCGTCATTGGTGACGGTGGGAGGAATGGTGCCCCGTCATTGGTGACGGTGGGAGGAATGGTGCCCCGTCATTGGTGACGGTGGGAGGAATGGTGCCCCGTCATTGGTGACGGTGGGAGGAATGGTGCCTCGTCATTCAATACAGGAAAGAAAATAGTTTACTCAGGCAAACCCCTCCCTCCCACAGAGCAGATTATTCTGTGATTGGCCACAGCCAAAGGCAACTTTAAATCGCGTTATACGTTTTTCCAAGTCACACTGAAGTCGCCTTGCAAATTCGTGCTGCAAGTCGGGTTGCCCCTGTGTGAACGGGCACTAAGGGGCTTGCCATCTTCAGGGAAATAAACATTTTTATAGTCTAACATTATTTTCCACTTGTATGTTCCAAAGAAGCATTTACATTTTCTGTTTTCTGCCGCTCTTTGTGAAACTTGGCACCACACTTCTGTTGACTTTGTAAAACACCAATTTGTGACACCCAAGTTCAATAATTACTGGCGTGCAGAATGGTTGCTTGTGACCATTTTGGTTCCATTTAAAATGCTTTAAAAATAAACAAAGATCATTAGCCAGGTGACTGTTCCAAATCTCATTGGCCTCGGTAGAAAATGGCTTATTTGAAAATAAGGATCTTTATCCTGGTTTGTTAGCTTTCTGCACGGAGTCTTATGGGTTTAGGTCTAGTTTTATAATCAATTGGGTACTAATTGCTGGGTTGAAATTGTAACCTATGAACACCTTTTAGTAGGCTTTATTAAAGCTTGCGTGGTCCAAATAGAAAACCATTCTCTCAGGAGTGTTGGCTAAATGAATACAGCTTGTTACAGACACCCGGCGTGCTAACTAATGTAATCGCAACAAATTAATTTCAAAGGTTGTGCGTTGTTATAGTAATAAAGATGTGCAAGGAGAACACCACGTGTTATTGCTTTGGATCCTTGTTCCTCATCAGTGAGATATTTCATTAGTGTTTTCCGTTGGGGTTTCAGTGTTGGGCTGCTTAGTCAGTGTGAATTTTTTTTTTTTTTTTTTTTCAGTGTCTCTTTTGAATATTTAACTTTATTTTATTTATTTTTTTCCTTTCTTGTCGGACTTTGTATTGCATGCTATTACTTGGAAAGACGCAGGACAGTCTAAGGTTTCAGTCCGGGATCTTGGCAGGAGAACTATTAGCTCATTAAATAACCTTTTGACATTTCTCATTAGTTACATAGTGTTGTCGCTGCTTTTCTTTAAGGTGCACCTGCCATCAGCATTCCAGGGGGAGCCGTTTTGTGGCTTCAAGAGAATTAAGTTTATCGTTTCCAAGAAATCGGTGTAAAGACCAAGGCATAGGGTGCGTTCTGCAACATATTGTTCTACAAATAGTGGTCTCTATAACGCAAATACTCTGCGATTTAGAACCAGGACATGGAGAGTGGAAGGAAATACAAACTCATCGTGGTGGTTTTAATGTGTTAGTATTTGTCAGGGAATTCATCCTACTGTATATTGCCATAATGGGAATGCAAAATATTTGCTGGTTAATAAGGCTACATTGTTATATTATTACACATTGTTTTCTGTGGATGCAAGTACCTTGGCCAAAAAAAGAACTGCAGGTGAATCGCACAAGAACTGCATTTTATTTCTGTGCAGTTCACATGCGATTCAGTGTGGTGCAGTTTGAGCCCATTCATTGTCAATTGCACCAAAAAAGTGCATGCTACTTCTTTTTTTTTTTTTTTTTTTTTAGCCTTACTGCTCCTGTACAATGTGATTTGATGCATGCAAACGCTGCGCTTGCAATCTGTGTTTGGGGTGTTTTAACTTTTGTACTGACCTTTTTTTACTATCCGCAATAGACACCTGTCACTTAAGTGGCATTCTTGGGTTTTGTTCTTTTGGGCCCCATTGTTTGTCCTGCCCTTGGGCTTACCCCTCTATCAGCTCGGACAGATTACCCTAAGGACCTTATCTCATTTGGCTGTGATCTTTGATATACCTGAGCCATATATGGTGTCCCTTCTGTGCATCTTTTGGTTGCATATACACAAACCAAATTTTGTTCGTCTCCTGATGAAGTGGGCGCTGCCACACGAAATGCGTAGAGATTACAATCTGAATATGCATCATTTCAAGTGCTTTTGTAATTTTGTATATATGTAACTCAACAGGAACATGTGTACAATGTGTCTTTCGAATCTGGACTCGCACAAAGTTCAATATGCCTGATTTTAACGTAAAGTTATTTTTTTTTCAATTTTGTATTGACACCTGCAGTGCATCGCAAGGGCAGTGCGATTTACATGTAGTGCTGGAAACACTCACAGATCGCTGCATTTCCCTTTATTTCAGTAAGGACACTAGTTCTGGGGACCCTTGTGAGAACCAGGTATTTCATAACTTTAGAGGGATTCTTCCTCGCATCCATTTGCGCCTATGAGACAGGGAGCAAAGGGATATATCCCAAATGAGAGACTGATAGCAAAAATAAACCTTACAAGGGGTTATAACCCTCCCTGAATAAAGTTTTGCCTTTACAAAAAAAACTGCCTATGCAGGTAAGAGATGTTTGTAGACTAAAACAAACTGTGCAGCTCTGACTAAAGATGAATAATACCCTTGCTATAGGTGTAGGCCATTTTATATTCCTTACGAAGCCTGACTGTAATACTCCTAGACCGGGAGTATTCCTGTCAAGTTGCTAAGTGAGGCCTAGTCATCACTGCTCACCTCCACCATCACAGGAGTGAGCTCTTTCTCTGATTCAAACTCCCTCACTCTCTCTCCCATGATGCAGTAGCTCAGAGCTCAGCATTTGAGAGCTCACTCCTGTGATGGTGGAGGTGAGCAGTGATGACTAGGCCTCACTTGGCAACATCTTGGCAGTAATCCAGTCAGGCTTCATAAGGTATGTAAATGGCCTACACCTATAGTCGGAGCTGCACAGTTTTGTTTTGATCTACAGATGCAGTTTTGTGGTAAAGGTGAACTATCCCTTTTAAATTCTACTTTAGAAGAGAAGTATGGGTTTCTGGGTTTTTCCCTCATCATACTTGGGTGGATACAGCATCGATTCAATACTGCATCTGTCCCCCCAGCGCCTCTACACTGAGAACCGAGCGATCAAACATCATCAATGTCTCGGGTGACGGTCGATCAGCAGCTCTCCTGCCCTACTCCTCCACGCTCACTGGAGTGCTGAGCTGTGGAGGGGCAGGGAGCGGCCGTCTTAGCCTCTCAGCCCTTTGCTGGGAACGAGCATTAGTCAATGCACCTGGCAGATCCAGACTCCAATAGTTGAGCTAGATGCTGTGGAGCAACAGTTGCTAAAAATAAATCACTATTGACCTACTAAAAAATTATTTTCAAGTGCCTGGTATCGGGGGAGAGATTATTACAACATCTGACAGTCATGTAAAATTGGGAGAGGACCTGACCACATTGCCATCACAGTGGTCACTATGTTTGATGCACATGGGGGGGGGGGGAAACAATTAACTCAGTGTACGGTAGCTTGTTGATGGTTGTGGTTTGTTTATCTCTAATAGTGGAAGAATATGTTGAATATGGTACATAGTAATATTATTCAACAGGAACTTTAAGGGTCCTTTCACACGGAGCGGACCATTTTTCGATCCGCTCTGTGTGTGTCCCTCGGCTCAGCGGGGTTTCCCGCTCAGCTTTCAGCGGACAGGGCGGTCCCCGCACACTGTGCAAGGACCGCCCTGTCTCTCCTCCGCTCTCCCCTATGGGGAATCGGATGAATACGGACCGTGTGTCCGTATTCATCCGATCCAATCCGCCGGACGGAAGAAAAAAAGGGTTTTCTTCCGTCCGAAAAACCGGATCCAGACGGACAGGGATCTTTGCGGACGTTAGCGGATGCATCATCCGCTAACGGACGCGATCCCATAGGGATGCATTACAAGTCCGTTTACGGACTTGTAAAAACGGACGAACGGAGGTGGACATCTGAAAGGGGCCTAAGTGAATAGTTTTAAAAAGAGACAAACTTATTCTGACATATAGACCGTGCATGGATATTTTTTTTCTCCCCCCACACACACACTTCCTCTTTTGACATCATGTTAAGCTGCTTGTTCTTTGGGTGAGTATTCTATCAAGGTTTGTGGTTACTTGCAGCATTTTCAGTAGCTTTTGGTGTAATTTCCTGTTTTTTTTCTTTTCAGACTTCTCTAGCAGAACTATAGAAGTGAAATTGAACTATGTAGATATTGTATTAAGGTGTGTTTTGTCTGAACTTTTAGGCCACATGCACACTGAACGTTTTTACAGCAGCGGTTTTTGGCTGTAGACGTTTTTTCTACAGTCATTAAACTCTTCATCACGTTTTAAACTCTTCATCACGTTATCCTATGTGTCCATACACACATAGGCTGTTATCAGCAGTTTTGGGCAATGGCTCACCAGCATTTTGAGATTTTTTTTGATCCATTGAAAAAAATATATATAAACAAAATGCTGACGCGGAAAAAATGCTATTGCAAAAATGTTTTAAAAACGTTTAAAAAAAACTAACTGCTAAACTACTGGCGTTTTTATAAAGTGTTCTTTTTTTACGTCCAGTGTGCATGAGGCCTTATTGTGAATTCATGAGAACATGGCAGGCTTTGCACAGGGACATACATTTATCTTGGCTTGTGCAATGCTGTAATATTGTATGTGGGTTTGAGTCTAAGGAGCGATCACAATCGGTATTGGGACGTTTGCAAAACAGTGTCCTTGACCATCTATATTGGGAGGAAATTTTTTATTAAATAGAAACCATAAGGTGTCATTTTGTACTTTTTTCTTTACCATATACTGCATCCAGAATCCCTCAAATATCCCACCCTCCAAAAGTATAGGAAGAATAGGCAGCCTGCCTTCCCACAATGCAGTGCTCGGTGCCCTATTGAATGCATAGGATCTTCTCCTATACAGATGTTGACATTCAAAGCTGTCAGTGAGATGTAAAGAAGCTCGCTGTAACCGGAAGGGTATGGTCTGGCTCCCTGTTGAGCATACCATCTACTGTTACTTATTGAAATTGAACAAGAAGAGGTGATGCTCTTTCAGTTTCCTTATGATTCACCCATCTTAAACAAACGCAGAGGCTGTTGGTTGTGGGGTGTTTTTTTTTTTTTTTACAGCCCAGCTTTATAAAACATGGGACATCCCTCAAGCCAGTGGAGTTGATGAAATGGCACATAATTTGTACTGTGTGGGAAAAGAAGCCGAGCGCTGCAGCTTCTGCATAAATTGGCCTTGGGGTGATTAATGCTAGACGTAGGCATTGACTGAGGAGTAAAATCCTGGATTTAAAAAGAGATGGCAATGACTGCACATAGCTACAGAAGTATAATCTTGGATTCCACAATCCCTTTAAATTGCACACCTAACCACCGCGTTACCAACATGTTATGCCCCCTTTGTTTCCAGGTCAGTTTTCAGTTTCAAGTGCTGTGATAGTTTGACTGACAATTACTTGTTCATGCAGGATGGTACCAGAATGATATAAATACCCTTTTGAAAGGGCTTTTTTTTTGTAGAAAATGGATGCTCCAAGGTGATTTTTTTTGCCTGGTGTTCTCTAAATGGACAAGGGGAGAGGAGTTACAGGATCTCCCCTTGCCTATTCACAGAATACCTTGTATTCTATGAAAAAAAAAATGCAAGGCTTTTTGTGAATTGGCGAGGGAGAGTGAAGAAAGAGAGCCGTGTACTGTCAGATCTCCATCTCTTCAATGCTGGAAGTATAATACTCTGTGTAGGTTCTGACATTGGAGCAGCTTTGATTTAAAAATTAAAATATTAATAAATAATTGATAAAAAATACAGTATATATCCTATTACTCTAGAACCAGCAAACATATAAATATATATATATATATATATATATATATATATATATATATATATATATATATATATATTACACACACATTTTTTTTAATATATATATTAATTAGGGGTTGACCAATATCATTTTTTTAGCCGCCTTTCAGGCCAATATTCTGTACACTGTCACCTGCCACCAGATGCAGCGTGTCACTTGCCACGGTCTCCTCCCATATGCAGCTTGTCACTATTTAACACTATTTCTGGCTGGCTGCCTCTCCCCAGCGGCATGCAGGCTTTTAGAGATGACGGAACTATCTTTCTGCTCGCCCGCAGCTCTGTCAAAAGCAGCCTTCGCAGCCCTGTAGGGGTGGAACAGCGGTGATGCGAGGCGGACAGTGAAAGATAGTGTCATTTCTCTCCTGCCCGGTGACAGTGCCGCGTGGGGACAGGGGCAGGAGGGATGACTAATATCGGTAAGTTTCTGACCGATACCGATTATTTGAAACATGAATATCGACCCCCTATAATTATCCGTTCTGATAATGGGTTAAACCCGAATATATTATTTTATATATCCATGCTGGACCAATGTAACTATGTGAAAATCATGCCTGGAATTATTCTTGTGTTGGATATTAATGATTGGGTTAACATTTATTTTAATACTTTAAATAACATGCTGCAGATTGGGGTCAGGAATCTGATTTAGTAACCCCCTAGGGCTATGTAGAATGCATGGAGTGTGTGACTTACCAGTAGTGGTCATGTATGCATTCCTTTTAGCTGGAGTTCTGCTTTATCGTTTAGGCAGACCTAGACCCAAGAAATGTTTTCTGTCAATCTGTGTGAGACAAGTCCATTATGAATGATCTAGCATTGACAGTAGGAATCCTGCAGCTGTTCCCTTTGGCCTGCTTAGTATCCATTCCACAGGCAGCTGCCATAGTAGTGGAGGCGCGTGCTATTACCGGGCGGCTGATCTAGATCCAGACCCCCGATAATGCCGTCAGTGTACTGATTAGAAAGCAGGAGTGGGGGGATGTACTTGTGGTGATGTCACAGCCCTGACAGGCATCTGTAGGGGTTGAATGATGAGCGCTAAGATACTGCTCTGCTGTTAACAATGCATTTTCGTTTAAACTGATTGATTTGCCAAATTAGTCTGTGCTACTTAAAGGGGTTGTAAAGGTAAAAATGTTTTCCCCTAAATAGCTTCCTTTACCTTAGTTCAGTCCTCCTTCACTTACCTCATCCTTCCATTTTGCTTTTAAATGTCCTCATTTCTTCTGAGAAATCCTCACTTCCTGTTCTTCTGTCAGTAACTCCACACAGTCATGCAAGGCTTTCTCCCTGGTGTGTAGTGTTGTGCTCACCCCCTCCCTTGAGGGGGCTAGGAGTCAGGGTGCCCACTAACACACAGCTCCTTTCTCTATCTGCAACATAGAGAGCATCCTGCTCGCCCCCTCAAGGGAGGGGGCAAGCACGACACTCCACACCAGGGAGAAAGCCTTGCATGACTGTGTGGAGTTACTGACAGAAGAACAGGAAGTGAGGATTTCTCAGAAGAAATAAGGACATTTATAAGCAAAATGGAAGGATGAGGTAAGTGAAGTAGGACTGCACTAAGGTAAAGGAAGCTATTTAGGGGATTAATTTTTTATTTTTTTTTACTTTTACAACCCCTTTAATGTCTGTGAAATGGCTTGGCTTTTTTTTTTTTTTTTTTTTTTAGAATATAGGTATGGGTTCACTTTAAGACATTGAACATATAAAATATTGTAGGAGTCTTGCAGCATGCACACCCTTGTAGTATGACCACACCTGCTGAAGTCACTATGAAGACTGTGTGCTAAATAAACACCTATGTGATCATACATTTAGCCTGCCCCGTGGACACATCTGGGCCAGTGTTTAGTTCCAACCTAGTACATGGATGCCAAACATCTGCTCTCCAAAGCAATGTAATTAGCTGTGGCCAGGGCACGGTCACAGAGCAACCACTGAACAGTGAACGTGCCAGCTGGTAACCACAAAAGCTGCAGAGGCCTGCGTACCCAGCAGCGGGAACACATTTTGATCATTAAGGGGATAATTTAGGAATTTTAAAGTGGGGCCTATTCAGTAAAGACCATGCAAATTCCTACTTGCAGTTTCTTATTGCATGTTGTAGATTGGAAAATTAAACCCAGTTTTGGCAAAGGATATATTTCATATTTGCTAAATGAATACGGCTGGAAGCTTTGGCTGCATATAGTCAGTCCCTTGTTGGAGAAGAGTAGTGACAATTATGGCAACATACCATAAGCCCTTGCTTCCGATCAGCAGTTGTATGTTCTGCTTTAAAAAAAAAACAGGAGCCCACAGTATGCTAAAGAAAATGTCCGTTGTTGCCAATGTTAAAGTATACAATAACAGGCTACTTAGACAGGATTGTTGGCTCCTAAATTCTTTATGGATTTTGCACTTATGTTCTAAACTGATGAAATATCAAGATTTAATGTGGGTTACTGCATATCGTAGCTCCGTACCATCTTATAAGAGAAATAAACTGGCCCTGTTATCTCGTTTTTAAATTGTTTGACTTCAGGGGAAAAAAATGATTCCGTACCCCTTCAGCACATACACATTTCCCAGTGTTTTGTCTCATTAAATCTACAAATATCTTTTGATTCTGCCAGAAATCCTGTGCTCTTTGTCTGTATTGCATTGAAGTGTTCTAGTGCAGGGGTCTCCAAACTGCGACCCGAGGGCCAGATATGGCCCTTTGCTAGCCTTTATCCGGCCCTTGGGGCACTATTCCTGCCATTGACACCAACAATGGGGCACTATATTATCCACTGATACCAATGATGGGATACTATTCCTCCTAATAGGGGGAATACCCCTTTTCCTATTGACCACCAACCCTGAGGCCATATTTGTTCTCACTGATGCCGGGCCCGTGATATTTTCTTCCTTTGCTGGCCCCAATCTGGCGCTCCTAAAGTCTGAAGGGCAATAAAGTGGCCCTTTGTTTGAAAAGTTTGGAGACCCCTGTTCTAGTGTAAATCTGGTGCAGGCAGACTAGTTGCAACACTACTCCCCCATAAATACAGTAAAGTGAGTGTTCCTATCCCAGGTCAGGACCGCCAATTGAAAATAAAGGAGGAAGAAAAGCCTGAATAAAGAATGCACCTACCACATCTAAGGACAAGTAAACTGCATTATGTTACATTTTGTTTTTGGGTTAAGATGCTCTTTAAATAGGATTAACATTGTCTTGCCCAACTCCAGGATATGTGCCACCTCCCTCTAACTGAAAGCTGGCCATAGACGGTTCAAATGTCAGCCAGTTTAGCAGAAACCAGCCAAGATTCAAAACATGTATGAGCAGGCTGAATGTACCCAAGTTGATCGATTTTGATCAACGTGGGTACAACCAGCCTATCTTATTTACATGCGATTATTGCTAGCGACTGTAATAGCGGTTAGCAATAATCACTGTGTTCTCCCAGCAGGGACGGCTTTCCCCACTGGGAGAACACAATGGGTCAGCAGAAATGTCCCCAATCAACACTGACTGGTGGTTGCAGGAAAGCGAATCGCTCCGTCTATGGCCAGCTTAACTGCTGTTATCTTCCCAGAAGCCATGGTCACGTGACAGCCCTTATCACCTTCTGTTTATTTTCTGGGGTTCTTTGGGTGTCCACATCACTATCTGTGTGATCTGGAAACCTTTGATTGGTAAAGATGACACTTCCAGACAGTGGTCAGGTCTTCTCCCATAGGCTGGAGAACTCCTGGGAGTGATGAGAGGACCAATGCCCAAAAAAAAGATAATGATTGGGGAAAATTGTCTGGTCCCCTGGGCAGGACATTAGCTTGGCTAATGGAGGAAATTATGACTGAGCCATTAGACTGCAGGATGGTGTTAGAGGTGTTTGGAATCAAGACGAGGAGCACGGTAATTAATGCATAGTGCACCATTTATATATACATTTTGCCCGGAGTTGGGCTCCGAATACTCTGCTTGTTACATTTCACTTAATAATTAGCACAATGTATCTGGAGATGCTCACTTACAGTGATAAAGTCCAGTCGTGCGTTGGAGGAGGGGAATTATGCAACCTTTAAAGAATGCACTTCAACATAAATGTTATATTTTATAGGGTTTTAAAGGTTGTGAAATCCTTGCATTACAAGGAATAACAGAGATGAAGATAAATGGAAAATGGCATAAAAGTCTTAAGTAATGGAATTTACTTGTGGCTATTATTTCCTGAGTTGTCATTAATGTTTCCTTAAACTTTTCCGACAGGCTTGGCGTTTTATATTAAAGGTATTTAAACACCTAATTCTTTGCAGGCCGAATTGGAATATAATTTAAAGCAGCTAAAAAATTCCTGTTATTAACCCAAAATGGATAAAGTTTGTAGCTCTTATGGGAAGTTCTTGTAAAACTCTGCGTTTGCTATGAAGATAGTTTTACTTGTATTGTTGTCTTTTGTGTCCTTTTATTGCTTATGGTTTTATTTCTTACCACTGTTTATCATTCTGTAAAGACGGCAGCGGCTAGAGTTGTCTGCATTACACCCCAAAACCTCATAGAAAGGTGTTTGGGGATGTGGAAGTTTGAATATTTCAATATGTTCATATTAAAAGTGAATCTAGAAACAGTAGTTATCCCTGTTGCTTATAAGAGCCGGTTTATAAGTTGCGCAACATGACAAATTACATGGAAGTGAATGAGAGCCGTCTTAATGCACACTACTGAAGTCGCTCCAGCTTCAGAAAAGATTCTTGTACTTCTTCAAGGTGACTTTTACCCATTGATTTCAATGGAAGTTGCCTCCAAGTCGCATTCCCTGTCCCCTCTTAAGACCCGGATCATTATGCAGGTTGAGGACCTTGCCCCTTTTTGTGATTCCACACTGCGTTGCTTTAACTGACAATTGCGCGGTCGTACGACGTGGCTCCCAAACAAAATTGGCATCCTTTTTTCCCTACAAATGGCTTTCTATTGGTGGCATCACCTCTGCGGTTTCTATTTTTTGCGCTGTAAACAAAAATAGAGCGTAAATTTTTGAAAAAAAAATGCATTAACTTTTTGCTATGATAAATATCCCAAAAAATTATATATAATTTTTTTTTTCCTCAGTTTAGTTTTGAAAAAAAAAAAATCACAATAAGCGTTTGTTGATTGGTTTGCGCAAAAGTTATAGTTTTATTGCATTTTTTATTAGTATTTTTTTTTTTACTACTTATAGCGGCGCTCAGTGTGTTTTTTTTTTTTTTTTTTCGTGACTGCGACATTATGGCGGACACATCGAACACTTGACACATTTTTGGGACCATTGTTGTTTATAAGTGCTATAAAAATGCACAGTAAAGAGGTTAACCACTAGGTGGCGCTAAGGGGTTAAGTGTGCTTTAAGGGAGTGATTCTTACTGTAGGGGGGTGTGGCTGTAGGCGTGATGTCACTGATCGTCGTTCCCTATATCAGGGAACAGACGATCAGTGTCGCTGCCACAGAGAAGAACGGGATAGTTTTGTTTACACACACCTCTTCCCATTCTTCAGCTCCTGTGACCGATCGCGTCACACCGGCGGTGATCCGGTCCACAGGTCCCGCAGTCACGGAGCTTCGGACCGGGTCGCGTATGCGACCTATGGCTGGGCTCTTAAAGGCAACGTACAGGTACGTGCCTGTGCCCAGCCGTGCCATTCTGCCAATGTATATGTGCAGGAGGCGGTCCTTAAGTGGTTAACTGAAGCAACTTTCCAGAAAGTAAGGCGACATGAAGTCGCGTTGTAAGTCGCTCCAAGTAGCGCCAAAGTCACTCTCAAGTAGTCTCCAAGTTGCCTTGTAAAGTGGCTCTGGAAGTCACTGTTGCCCCTGTGAGAACCGGCTCTTTGTGGTATTTTCTTAGTCCTTTTTCAAATTATTTTACTTTTTTACCATAAGCAATTATAATTTTGTGGAACCCCATGGCATAAATTTTTAATTCTATGATATGGAGTGATCCATGTATTCAGTAGTGGAACTGCACTGCATTTGAACACCACAAATAAAAAAGGCCATTTAATTGAATTTTATCATTTAAAGAAAACTTGCCCAGCCATGTTTTCTTGCTTTATTTTGATGAGAAATCACCTTGAAAAATACCTCCCTAACATTTCTGGCCATGGCCATCTTGAGTATGGGCAGATGATTCATGTAGCATTTTACTTCCTGGAATCCATCTGCCTGTAGCACAGACATGCATGCAGGATTGTCTGTTTAGCTGAGAAAAATACAAGAAACAAAGACAGAAAGGTGCACTAGCCTAGTGCATTATCCCACAAACTCCCCTGTTTAAGAAAATGTCTAAAAGTGTACTCCTAAACATGCGAATAAAAAACATGCATCAAGCTACTCACTTAACAGTCCTGGGCACAGTGCACTCCAGAGTTCAGGGGAACTCTGCCGGGGTCTGATCTGGCTGACGCAAAGGAAACACCACCTTCCTAGCCAAATTCTTGGTAAAGTAAATATGATCTACTCCACTATTCGTTTCCTAATGTTGGCAGCATAAGGCTTCAAAAAAGTGAAGTTCTGTTTTAACTCCAGGGGAAAAAAAGCCAGCCAGTGCCATCAAATGGGCATTTTCGCTGCATTGGTGGCAGGCTGGCAGCACTGGTCCCTTTATCACAGAGGCAGGTGCAATTGTCCGACGCCACTGCCACCGGTGCTCTCCCCTATAATCCTTTTTTGGATCAGCTTTCTGGAATTTGTTCTGAAGGTGCTCTAAAATACAGTGAGGTTTGACTGCAGGACCCAAGATCTTTTGCTCTGTTACAGGCGGGGGGGGCGGCACAGAGGCAGGTGCAGTTGGTTCAGGAGAGCGTGATGCAAGGCGGGCACTGAGAGATGTCATCTTGCTGCTCACCGCCGACATTGACGAGGCTACGCTGTGAGGTCAGAAGAGCAGTGATGCAAGGCAGTCAGAGAGAGATGATGTCATCTCTGCTGGCCCGCTCGCTTCTCTCATGTGCCTGACTGGCTCTCTCATGCAGCGTGCCCACTGCACCCGTGGCCCAACTGCAGAGAGGCCACGGCATGCTGGTTAGGCAGAGACTCCTGCGGCAAGAGAATCGAGCTATGGGCCCTAGATTCAGGGTTCAAGCCTCAATAGCCACCCCCTGGCGACGCAACTTCACTCACTCTTGCCTTTTGTAGTCTCGTGGCAATGGCTCGGAGATCTTCTCTGAAGTTGGATCTGGCTGTAATCAAACCGTTTTATGATGTCCAGAGCCATAGATTGAAGGTCAGACATACAAGGCACAATTTTTCCTGCTGATTGTTGGCAGATGATAAAGCCTGGCCTTGGAACATATCCGTGGCCTCCTTGTGAGTGAAAAAATGTTTGGGAGGTATTTGTCATATTGAGATTGGTGGTTTGTTTGGGGTCGCAACCTGGTCTAGTTTTCCCCTGATTAGACTTGGCTATAGCAGTCTGTTTCCCACTGTAGCTCAAGAGCTTGTCTCAAAAGCAGCCATTTCTTTTGCACAGCAAGCCACACCCCATACAATAGTTTGTAGTTGGGTAGAACTCAAGTCTACTCCCTCCCCACCCTGTGACTGGACAGTAAAAAGAAAAGCAGCAGATTGATGAGCTTGTATCTTTTACTGTGCTGTTTCCACCCATTATTGTTCCTCGTCATTAGTTGAGCACTGCAGCATAGCTAATTGGCTCATTGTGCTGTTTCTCCAACTTTCAATCTGAGCTATGCACCACAGTGGATTGGCTGATACCAGGTCACATTCAGGTACATAACACTGCTTACAATACAAAAAAAATAACAAGAACAAAACTAGAATTTTTGATTACTTCTGTATTTTTTTTAATAAATAAATAGATATATATAATATATATATATATAATATATATATATATATATATATATATTTATATATATATATATATCTATATATCTATATATCTATCTATCTCTATAGCTAGAGTTCAGCTTTAAAAATAGTGATATATGCCAGGATGGCATACACTAGTATATATGGATATTTTTCTTTCCTAATTTGTTTTATACAGTAGTGTTTTTTTTCCAGTGGTTAAATGTCATTCTTTTTAGCTTGGATCAGAAGAGAAACCCTATGAAATTTTAAAGCTCATTCTATGAACGGTATAAATTTTGTTGTACTTGGCAGCATATTTAGCTGACGAAAGATGGTTGGCAAAAATTAGGTTTGACGTATCTGGCAAGGGAGGGGGTTGCACTTTACAAAGTGTTTTTTTTTTTTCAGCTCAAGATATTTTCCAGCTGCAATGATACGAGAAACCCTATTTCATAACTTTTCACTTCCTGCCTCCTAGATACTTTGCAGATCTTCTCTTACTTTCTGTTGTAAGGGTAACCCTGGCTTAGACAGTTTGTCACCATAACCTGTTACTATTAGAGAATTCAAATAATACCCATCCATGCCATTGGTTCCCCCTGCTGTCCCTCAAAGTCGGCCAATGAGGAGAGAGAGGGGGTGGGGCCAAACACTGAGCAGCGGCTCGGCTTGGGGGCCCCCCATAGCAAGCTGCTTGCTGTGGAGGCACTGGACAGGAGTGAGAGGCCAGGAGCTCCAGGGACCCAAGAATAGGAGGATCTGGGCTGCTCTGTGCACAACTACTACACAGAGTAGGTAAGTATGACATGTTAGTTATTTTTAACCACTTCCTTCCCCTCCCATTGTCATATGACGTTCGCAGATGGGCACCCACGATCGCTCGTGACAGGAACGTGGATCTGTGTGTGTAACCAAAATGGCCCCTCCCCTGCTCACTCCTCATTGGCCCACTGGTTGTGATTGGCAGAAGCCAATGGCTACCTCTGCTGTCTTAGCCAATGAGGAGTGGAGAGAACTGGGAGAGCTGAGGCTTCTGTGCTCATTGCTGAATCGAGATGGGCCTCGGGTACGTTTTAGAGGGGCTGGGGGTGTATGAAGGCAAAAAAAACCTTAAGCCTTTACAACAACTTTAACCTTTGAAAATATTTATAGCCAAATTTGAAATTTTTGTGTTCTGCAGAGCGGATGATGTTTGGCTCTAACCCTGAGCCACATAAAGTGGATTTGCCTTTTGTAAATAACCCCCAAAGTCCTCACTGCTTTGTGATAGACTGAGCCTTCTGAAATTCCGCTACTTCAGGGAGACGCACTCTGCAATGCTAGTATCTTTTGTACCTGTGTGTTCCATAAATTATTCTCCCAGCACAGTTGCTGCACAGCCTATGGTAGATGATTGACAGCGTCATCCAGCCATGTCTTCAGCAGCCTGCTGTCTGGGACATGCTAACTGCAGTGGGGTTGATCGCACTGGGTGTCATCACACTCAGTAATTCTTACTCCCTGTGACTACCATGAGCTTACAGTGCACAGATGAAAGCAGCTAGCCCACATTGATGAGCTCAGGCCCGGAGATCAGACATATTACACACAACAAGCTGGCAATAGACACCTCCAGCTCTGTTAGGCTTGCAATGTGACCACTGCTATAATAGGAAAGTTATCGGTCTGCTCTTAAAGTGATTTGTAAGCAATCACCTTATAAAACAACCCATTCAGTTTAAATTAGAAATGAAAGGCAAAACATTTTTGGTGTGTGTGTATATGTATATGTGTATGTATGTATATGTATATGTATGTGTATGTATGTATGTGTGTATACATACATACATACATACATACATACATACGTGTGTGTAATATATGTGTATATATATATGTGTGTATGTATATAGCTGTTGCTGATTAAAATTTTAGTGTTTGATTCATTTTTATTTATTTTTCCCGATAAATTATAACGCACATACATTTTTTAGATCGCCACCATATATATATATATATATATATATATATATATATATTTGTCCCCACTGTAATATCCACAGACATCTCCAACCATTGTAATATCCACAGACATCTCCCACCATATAGGAAGATTAGTGGTTGCTTCGCCTTACCAGAGAAGCTGGCCGAACACTAGCAGTTGAGGCTGGTGATGACGTCAGCACGCTGCTCTAGGCTCACCTAGACCGCCGCCAGGTGGACCAAGATGGCCGCCGCTCCAGGAGCTAGGCTGAAGTCGCAGCCTTTCCTATGACCGAGGCAGCAGTGGCGCTCCGCAGATCACGTGGTGTGGCAATCCGCATATGGTGACCCGTTCGGATCACGGATCCTTTACGATTTATTGCGCCACTAGTACTGATCAAAAGAATTTTTGATCGATCAAAATAATATATATAATTTTTATATAATTTTTTTTTTCAGCTGCTTAATATTTTTTCTGTGCAGTCCATCATATATAATTTTTTCCACCATTCTTTAGGATACTGCACACATCTACAATTTTTCATGTATAATTGATCAACATCCAACCCAATCATTTTTTCCTGTTCTGCCATCAGCATAAGTTTGATTATATATTCTCTGGAGAGACAGCCATTCTTCATTCAGACAAACCAATCTTTATAAGTGACAAAGTTGATAGAGGCCTGATTATTGTGCAGTTAAAGAGACCCAGGGAAGATTAAGGCACAAGAGTGAAGGAAGGCAGCTGGAACACTTGATGAAGCATGGTTATTAGGCAAGTGCAGTGGAGCTAAAACCGGATCTTTGTAATTACTGTCTGGAGGCAGCATTTATTGGAAGATAAATGTTTACCGCAAAGCAGCAGGGATTTGCTGGGGGCCAGGCCTAGACGTTTGAGGCAAGTGAGCCCGAGTTGCTCACTAACATTATTTTTATTCTTATGGGTATGCTGGAAAGAGCCACCAGCCAATATTTCGTGAGGATGTCATACATTAATCTTAATTTAGATCCAGTGCGCCCAACTGATTTTATGCTTTAGTTGAAATATTTTTCAGCAGACCAGTGCAGAGGGAAGTCTAGATATGCAAAACACAGTAAACCATCAGACTATGATTCGGCTTAAGTCGGCCATAGACAGTTTTTTTTAAATTTTGGCCAGTTCAGCAGGAACCGTCCCTGAGTTTCGAACCGTGTATGGATAGGCTGAATGTACCCAAGTTGATCAACATGGGTACAACCAGCCTGCTGGATTTTACATGCAATTATAACTACCAGCTGTTAAAAATAATCACTGTGTTCTCCGGGCGAGGGTGGCTTTCCCTGCCCTTTTCCTCTCCCAGGGCTTGTTTACGTTAGTGGCAAGAACTGTCGCTGTTCTGAAAATGTATTCACTTTTCAGAGGTGTTTGCTAAGTGGTGGAGAGATGATATTTTGTCTTCTGGCCGCCTGTTCTACCCCCCCCCCCCCGAATGCTGCATAGCTCACATGAATGCGTTGTGTTTGAAGAGCAATAGTGCAGGGGGTATAATTGCTGCTGCGCCATGTTTGCACCCCAAGCTGCCTTCCTTTGCAGCTTAATGGGAAGCGGTTGGTTTGGGAGTAAAAAACGTGACGCTGCATGTTTTCTACCAGCCCCAACTACAAGTATTAATGAGCTTATACTTTACACCAGTGGTTCTCAACCTTCTAGTGCCGTGACCCCTTGATAAAATTTGCCAAGTTGTGGGGACCCCCAGCAGTAAAATTATTTTTGTAGGGTGGGTTGTCGGCACCCAAGGCAAGACAAATAATTTGCACCCCTAACCCACAGGCATTTTGCGCTCCCCGTGTCCCTTCCACTCATACAGTATTTAAACCCCTTATGGTACATTTTAAGATGTACCACTCTCTCTCTTTGTTCTCCTCCTTTCCCTTTGTATCTCTCTATCCTAATTTCTTGTTTTTTCCCCCATCCCTCTCTCTAGCCGTCTCTCTTGTTCTTTCTCCTATTCTTTCTCTCTTTTTTTTTTTTTTGTTCCTCCCCCTATTTTCCCTTCAAATGTGGTCTCTTTTTTTTTTCAACAGAAGGAGAGTTCTGATCAGCCAAATTTAGGTCATCTGGTGATCTGAGAACTGTAGTGGGGACTTTTTAATAGCAACTATAATCTCAGGTAGTGTTACTGTGTCTCCGACTTTGTGGTGTCCCGCAGCAGTGACACTTATGCCCAAATCAGGAGATAGGGTCTCCTCCAGCCCCTCCCACTTCACATTTCTCACCAGCCAGCTGACAGTCTCTGCCCCCCAGCCATGTTGTGAACTGAATGGGTGGCTGCAAAGAGGCTGAGTGGGCGGCCATGGGCTCCAGGAACAGCCCTGCTGGGCAGCCACGAAAGGGCTTGGAGAGCGGTGCAGGATTCAGGAACAGCCCAGGATTTGGTGACCCCTGGTAAATTGTCATTTGACCCCCTAGGGGGTCCCGACCCCAGGTTGAGAACCACTGCTCTACACAAAATGTTTTGTGTGTGTATATATAATATCTCTCTATCAAGATTTTTTTGATTTGCTACTTTGGCACATTGTCATTGTTTTTTGCAACATTTTACTGAATGATCCAGTGTGGTTTATTTACTAAAGCTGGAGAGTAAAAATTCAGGCTCACTTCTGCATAGAAACATATCGGCATTCAGGTTTTATTGACAGAGCTTAAAGTGAAGATCCGCTGATCGGAACCCTCCCCCCCTCCGGCGTCACATTTGACACCTTTCAGGGGGGATGGGGGTGCAGATACCTGTCTAAAGACAGGTATCTGCACCCACTTCTGGCCCGCAGTCTCGGGCAAAAGACGGGCTTTTCCTGTTGTGTGCTGGGAACTCTCGGCTCCCAGCACACAGCGGGAGCCAATCGCCGGGCGCAGCGCGACTCGCGCATGCGCCGTAGGGAACCGGGCAGTGAAGCCAGAGCGCTTCACTTCCTGGTTCCCTCACCGTGGATGGAGGGGGGAGCAGCAGGGAGACGAGCGATCGCTCGTCCTCTGCTGCGGACGGCGCTGGACTCCAGGACAGGTAAGTGTCCTAATATTAAAAGTCAGCAGCTGCAGTATTTGTTGCTGCTGGCTTTTAATATTTTTTTTTGGTGAACCATCCGCTTTAACTGAACAAGCTGAAGTTAGAAGCAAATTGCCTACCATGCAAAGCTTCACCAGATTTTGCACTTTCCAGTTTTAGTAAATCACCCCCAGCATGTCTTTAGGCCCCATGCACACGAGAAGCAAATGCAAACACATCTGAACTCATGTTTTCAAAGGCAAAAACCGGCGTTTAAAACGCCAGTTTTTGCCGCGTTTTACCGCGTTTTGCCGCGTTTGCGGCTATCAGCGTTTATAGCACAGACATTGTAGACCCTCCCAAAGCTCTGAAAGCTATATATTTTTAACTATTTCTGCCATTTTCAACAGAGAGAGCAGCAGCAGCAGACTTTCATATGCAGACTTGCATACTTTCATTTGATTCTTCTTTTTTTAAATGGATCCCATATTGAATATATGCCAAGAAATTGTCCATACGTTGCTCTTGCTGAGGATTCAACGCCGTCGCAAACTACGCGAGAGATCCGTTGGCAGAGCTCATCACTATTGGACCCATCCGTTGATGGCACAGAGATTTTCAGTTGGCTATTTTACCAATAAAATTGAAAAATTTGTAATTCGAAGATTGAAACATTTCGAATTTCCTATTTTCGAAATTTCGAATTTTTCAATTTTCGAAATTTTGAATTTCGAATTTTTCAATTTTCGAAATTTGGAAATTCGAATTTTTCAAATTTCGCATTTTCAAATTTCGAATTTTCAAATGTCGAATTTTTCAATTTTTCAATTTTCGAAATTTTGAATTTCTAATTTTTCAAATTTCGAATTTTCTAATTTCGAATTTTTGAAAAATTCTAAATTCTAAATTACGAAAATTGAATAATTCGAATTTCGAAAATTCTAAATTTTAAATGTTCGAATTTCGATTTTTTTTATTTTTGTATTTCCGAATTTGAAAAATTCGAAAATTCGAAATTTGAAAAATTCGAAATTTGAAAAATTCGAATTTCGAAATTTCGAAAACTGAAAAAATCGAAAATCGACATTTCGAAAATTGAAATTTTTTTCTAATTTCAAATTTTTCAATTTTCGTATTTCAGAATTTGAACAATTCGAAATTTGAAAAATTCGAAATTTGAAAATTCGAAATGTCAAAATTTCGAAAATTTGAAAATTCGAAATTTGAAAATTCGAAATTTGAAAATTCGAAATTTAAAAATTCGAATTTCGAAAATTGAAAAATTCGAAATTCGAAATTTCGAAAATTGAAAAATTCGAAATTTGAAAATTTAAAAATTCAATTCAATTTTTCAATTTTCAAATTTCGAATTATCCAGAGAATTTTTTTAAATTTTCGAATTTTTCAAATTCTGAAGTACGAAAATTGAAAAATTCGAAATTTCGAAAATTGAAAAATTGAAAAATTCGAATTTCGAAAATTGAAAAATTCGAAATTTCGAAAATTGAAAAATTCGAAATTTGAAAATTGAAAAATTCGAAATTCTAAATTTCGAAAATTGAAAAATTCGAAATTTCGAAAATTGAAAAATTCGAAATTCTAAATTTCGAAAATTGAAAATTCGAAATTTTAAAATTCGAATTTCGAAAATTGAAAAATTCTAAATTCGAAATTTCGAAAATTTAAAAATTCGAAATTTGAAAATTGAAAAATTCGAAATTTGAAACTTCGAAATTTGAAAAATTCTAAATTTGATTGTCCACTTGCCATGTCACCTGCCACAAGTTGTGGATTGTCCACTTGCCACGTCACCTGCCACATCACCTGTTCACATCACCTGCCACAAGTTGTGGATTGGCCACGTCACCTGTCATGTCAAGTGGCCACTTCACCTGCCACAAGTTGTGGATTGTCCACATGCCACGTCACCTGCCACATCACCTGTTCACATCACCTGCCACGTCACCTGCCACAAGTTGTGGATTGTCCACTTGCCACATCACCTGGCCATGTCACCTGCCACAAGTTGTTGATTGTCCACCTGTCATGTCACCTGGCCACGTCACCTGCCACAAGTTGTGGATTGTCCACAATGCAATGCAAGCAATTACAGTTGTTTAGTTTTTTTTGTTTTTTCATCATTTGCCATCATTTTTGAGATTTCTAATGTAAAAAAATAGGTCACCTTTAAAAACGCCTATAAACGAAATCGCGGCAAAACGCCGGTACCGCGTTTTGCCGCGATTAGCGGCGTTTTGCCGCGATTTGCGGCTGAAACGCGAAAACGCCAAAAGCTTCTGAACCCAAAATTTTGGGTTTGAAAAAACGGCCCTAAACCCAACTGCTTTAAAACGCCAAAAAACGTGATTGTGTGCATGGACACATAGGATAACATTAAATGTGTTCAGGGGCAGTTGAAAAAAATGCCCAAACGCCTCTGAACTCGAGTTTACCAGCGTCTCGTGTGCATGGGGCCTTACAGACCAGAACTGTAGTATGAGCTGTATAGATTTTTTACCAAACATTATGGTGATCGTTCTGGGCACTCCTGTGATAAATCTAGCTAATGTTTGCTAACACAATCTTAGTAGTAATAGGATGATGTAATTTCTCCCACTCACATTCCACATGTATATCTGTAAGCCTGCAGGTCATCCTCCACACCTGTTATTCCCATGATAACAGATACTCTGATTACTGCACTCAGAATTACACAGCACTGATCCTTTGGGTCTATGTATTGAGGATGTCTTCTATCACCTATGTTTCTGCTATCATTATGCAACTTCAGGACTGCAAGAGTTTGCTATGTACACAACTGCATAGAGCAGCCCCAAACGTTCTAAACAAGCAGACTGTGGCCAGTGGGAGAAGAAATGTCCTGGCATTAGAGGGAGTAAACAATGCCCTGTCATTGGTTTTAAGGGGGAATAATCATTGTCCCATCATTGGTGTCGGTGGGAGGAATAGTGTCCCATCATTGGTGTCGGTGGGAGGAATAGTGCCCCATCATTGGTGTCGGTGGGAGGAATAGTGCCCCATCATTGGTGTCGGTGGGAGGAATAGTGCCCCATCACTGGTGTCGGTGGGAGGAATAGTGTCCCATCATTGGTGTCGGTGGGAGGAATAGTGTCCCATCATTGGTGTCGGTGGGAGGAATAGTGTCCCATCATTGGTGTCGGTGGGAGGAATAGTGTCCCATCATTGGTGTCGGTGGGAGGAATAGTGCCCCATCATTGGTGTCGGTGGGAGGAATAGTGCCCCATCATTGGTGTCGGTGGGAGGAATAGTGCCCCATCATTGGTGTCGGTGGGAGGAATAGTGCCCCATCATTGGTGTCGGTGGGAGGAATAGTGCCCCATCATTGGTGGCAAGAACTATGCCCTACTGTTGCTGACAGTAGAGCGAATAAGGCCTTATGGGCTAGATAAAAGCAAGCAATGGGCCGCAGTTTGGAGACCACTGGCTTAGAGAGTACACTGTTGCAGATGACTGGAACCAGATGTTGGTGTGTGTATATTCAAAACCTTTTAAATCCGTTTTAAAAAAAGTATGGAAGGATTTGTCTTATATTTCTGATGGTGGGAAGTACCCGGGTGATGGGAATTGCTCTCTGACAGTTGTCCCATGAAAGCGTGTTCCTACCGGAATGATTTTCCCTTTTCTTCCTTTTCTTGAGCCAGTTTGGGGTTCCCCTTTCTTTATCGGTGACTATGGTCACTGGTCCTAATATTGGGGTGAGACAGACCGCAACAAAAACACAGTAGCCCTCTCCACTCTATCCAAAAAAAAAAAAAAATGCCTATAATTTGTATAATGGAGGCCGTCGCTGTATAGTGTGTGTGTGTAATGTGTGTGTGTGTGTGTGTGTATATATATATATATATATATATATATATATATATATATATATATATATATATATATATATATATATATATATATATATATATATATATATATATATAATATTAGGGCTGTGAATGATCAAAATTTTTGTGTTCGATTAATCGTTTTTTTTTTTAATCCATTAATCGACTAATTTCGATTAATTATAACGCACATACAGATCCAACTACTTTTAGCTGATCTCCTCACAGGCTGATTCCCAGTGCAGCTACCAACCACTGGAAAAATGGATAGCAGGATACAAAAAACACACAAAGGCAGCGCTCGATGGGAAGAGCATTAAAATTTTTATAGTCTTCAAGTAGGTAACAAAATAAATATTGCACTGGAGATAAAATCGATGTAGCTACATAAACTGTAAAAATGGTGCGAGTAATACCAAATGGTACCAAAAGCAGTCATAAAAACCTGTAGCTAAGTATGATACTGGTATAAAAATGTGTACAACGATGCCACTGCTGAATCCAGATGAGGAGGGGTTAACATCAGTCCATCGGCATGTAGATGTCCCATGAAGGGAACTATCACAACTCCCAGTGGATGGCTGTAGAATCCCAGGTTGACAGAGGGAAGTAATAGAGGGAAGTGTAACAGCGCTTGCGTCAGGGCTGTCTTAATGAGAGGGCACACCTGGGCACTGCCCAGGGGCCCCAGCTGCATTTGCCCAAAGCAGCTGGTCCTTGAGGCTACGCTGCCCCGAAATTGGGGGCCCCATGATGGCACTGAGAGTGATAGATACACAGGGGAGGCATTCTGCCTTCTACCTACTTGATGTCTGTTTACCTGCACTGTCATTATTGTAGGGGCCCCAGAGCATTTCTTTGCCCAGGGGCCCAAGATGCTATTAAAACGGCCCTGGCTTGCGTGTGGCAGATAGTAAGGTCCCGCCGGCATGCAGATATGAAGGCACAGCAAAGGAGCCCTTCAGATGGACACGGCAAGCCCCGCCGGTGTCCATGATGTCACCGGATCTCTGACAGAACTCCCTGAAGGCCCAGAAGCCGGCAGAGAGGCGAGTACCAGTCATAAGAATTTTTTTATCGATCAAAAAAATTAAAGATTAATCGATCGATTAAAAGTTAATTTGCACAGCCCTAATATATATATATATATATATATATATATATATATATATATATATATATATATATATATATATATATATATACACACAGTGTGTGTGTAATTTATTATATATATATATATATATATATATATATATAATTACACACACACACACTGTATATTATAATTTTGGGTCGAACTGGATGGACTTGTCTTTTTTCAACGAGATTAGCTATGTAAATTAATACATTTACATTCCCAACTTCCTGTGCTGCACTAAATTAGGAGCACACTGGAGTTTTGTCAGGATCATCCGGTATTTTTCTGTACTTGAATCTTGTAAAGTGACAAAACACATGAAGGTACTGTGTGTGTATTGCAGAGGTGTACTGCGTACTTGATTTTGCCCCGACATGCACTTTAAGAATTATGTGGAGTAGCCCGTAGCTAACCGCAATATTCGATTTTACAATAGGTGTGTTAAAGATGACTGCTGTGGATCATTACACTCCGCACTTTGCCTTATTGAACAAACCTGTGTGTTTTGCATTAGGCATTTTATCACAAACTTTTTTGTTTTTCATGTACAGGCTTGTCCTTTTCAAGGTAGTGTGTCTGATTTTCTTCCGCCATTTTGTAACACACACATTTATCTTGATTGTCATGTATAAGATTTTCTCTATTTCATTCTGAAAAATGCCTGAGGGACATTCACACCTTTTTTGGTAGGTGTAAACTCATTACAGCAGCATTATAGTTAAAGGAATGCTGTTGCGAAATATATAAGCATTTAATACTGATCTCTTGAAAATGCTTATGCCTGGTTTTCATTACTATCATTTTGGTTTCAGTACTTTGAGTGACTGACCAGAAACGATCATACATGTCAGAAGTTTGGATCTCAGGAGCTGCAGTGATGTGAAATCTTTACAGCAGACAGTTCAGACTTGTACTCTTGTACTTGCTTATACTATTGTGGATATAGTACAACATTTCCTAGACTATAGTTGCCTTTCTTGCTTTTTAATGTGGGAAATTGTTTGTAATAAATTCTGAATGGTCCCAATATCCTGTATGTGATATATATCCAAAGTGAGCTGAAACACTAGCTCTATAATATTATTCTCTTTTAGGACAGGATCTTAGGATCTTGCTTAGTACTAGAGAAACCATGTTTCCCCGAAAATAAGCCTGGGTCTTCATTTTGTCAGCCAAAAACACACTAGGGCTTATTTTTGGGGTAGGGCTTGCCATGCAATGTGCTATCTTCCCTGTGGTTGTAAAATGACAAAATTCCCTCTATCACAGGATCACATAATGCAAAATGTGTGTTTCTGCAATGCAAAGGTGCAAATACCTTCTTCCATGGTCTGCCTGAGAAGTCTTTCACTAAACACTGCAGAGTGAGGGGGGTGAGATCCCCCTCTGACACTCGCTTCAATTGGCCTGCCATGAGCCATCTTCCAAGACTACGTTTAGTGCAGAGGGAAGGGGGCCCAAGATCCCCACACTGACAAGAGAAGAGGAGATCAGCTGAGCCCTGCCTGGTGCTTCCATGGTCCGCCCTGAGCTGTCTTCCCTGCTCTGAGAAATGCAGCAAGGGGGGACCGAGATTACCAGCTGAAAGGGGTTATCTTACAGCCCTCCTGGGAAATAGTGCTAGGTATCATTATCGGGGTAGGTCTTATTTTCGGAAGAAACACAGTATCAAGTCAGTCATTTAGTGGCCAGCATCCTGGAATTGCCTCTAAAGGATATTTGGTTTAATTTCCAGAGAACCCTCTGCACACTGCTACATACTTTTTCTAGCAAGCTTTGCAATACAAAACGGGGATCTTCCTTCTGAGGCCACGAACGTCAGCTCTGTGATTGGCCGGAGACGCGCAATGTCACTCCAACGCAGGCGCACGGGAGCCGCCCGTCACGGCATGCCCTCCATTAGAAAGGGCACGACCGTTTCTAACGTGTGCCTGTGTCTATTGTAAAAATCTCCTAAAGTGTGCAGGTTTAGGAGATATTTCAAGCACCTACAGGTAAGCCTTAACCTAGGCTTACCTGTAGGCAAATGTGGTTGTACAGGGTGTATAACCACTAAGCTGGCCAACTGAGATAGAAAAGGAAAACCTCTATGGCCAGTCCTACTCTACTCTGCGATCCCAAATGCTACTGTGGACAAATTGCCAACATGGGGCCAACGGACACAAAATGTGGGAGAGCTATCCAGTATGAGCAGTCTTCTTTGCATTTGTATGTGCTTCGTTTTTGTGTTTTTATTTTTCTCCTCACAATCCAAAACTGGTTGGTTAATGAGCTTCCAACCAAATGGGGCATGTGTGCTTGTGCAGCTCTATAACCCAGGGGGAACGATGGTGGGAAAGATTCTGTGCATTTTGTAAACCACCGTGGAACATGTTGGCTCCATATTGTTTTCTTTTAGGAGCCAGTTGGATGCTTGCTTCCAGTTTGAAGTCTTCATGACCCCTGTTAAATGTACCCTTTCCATCCCCAGACTGCATGGTTTAAATGCTTCTTTGGCTCCCGTAGACTTCCTCCAGTCCCCAGAAACTGCTGCATTTCACTGACTGGCCAGTCCCAGCTCTCCAACGTCGTCGTGTACAATGCATTACCAATGGTCCTTTATTATTTACAAGGACTGAGTGGGTCCTTTTCCTGGAGCTCCAGACAGCATAAGAGCTTCTGGAAGCTGGAGGAGTGAGGGAATAAGGTTTTAGTATTTATTTTCCCATAGACAACCAAGCATTTAGCCCATGTAGTCTAGGGGGGAAGCCCCACGGCATGGGTACATTTAATGGCAGCCTGGAGTAGGACTTTAGCCTGTTAATGTAAAGTTACCAATTGGTCAGTATGGATCACATTGACTGGTATAGATGACCCCTCAATTTTCGCATGTTCTGGTCCTGTTCTGATCACCAGTGAGTGTTTTTGTATCCTAGAACACAATCCATGTTCAGTGATATTCCTGCATCACTGAGGAGCCTGTGAGGTGGAGTGTTTTTATTAAATATTACATTTAGCTTCTAGAGCGCGTTCTGTGCAGAAGATTCTGTCAGGAGACTTTTTTGTGCCTTCCAGCCATTAAGTAATGAATCGAAAACACCATCCTCAAAATTTGTTTTTAAAATGAATGTTCCACTGAAAGGGATTTGCACAGTTTACATTTTAGGGATTCTGTACGACTTAATGATATTCAGTATTTCACTTTTGTCACCACACATTGCTGGCTTATATAAACGTGAACTCGATTAGGCAGAAGACAATGTTGTGTGTGTGTGTGTGTGTTTTTTTTTTTTTTTTTTCTCTACGATTGGAGAGGTTAGTGCAAACTTTATTATTCAGCTTCAATTGTTGGGTGTAGTTTCATACAACGTATTGTGTAATGTTTCCTTGGGCATTGGAGAGAGGGAAGCATTTCAGCAGAAGTTCCTCGGGCATCTTGGGTTCAGCAGGTAGTCATTGCAGCCTAATTTCCTGTTCTACAAAGAAGAGCAAACTAGACACCGTAGCTGGTATCATCTCTCCAGCATATGTGGGTGACATTAGACACATTTCTTTAGCGATCTTTGTTTAACTATATATTTGCCTGCTGAGCTGATGAGTTATCTGTAGGTATAAACTTGTATTTTGGCGTAGCTCATGGAAGGACACCGACAAAATAATTTTCTTTATAAGCCTATGAATGGTAGTTGATCTGTACACGAATCTATATGAGAAGCTCAGACTGTGTGTGCTTTATGTCTGCATACTAGCAAATTGTGTATACCTATGAATAGAATATGTAGTCTTGAACTGTGTGGACACATAGAAAATATACTTAGTATTATAAAAAACACTTTATGTACCATTAAAAATGTCTCGCCACACAAGGGTTCACAACATGCAAAAATTGCAATTCGAGTTCACTATTTCCGGGGAGGGCGATACATTTTTCATCATAAAGGCTATTATATATGGCAAAAACCTGCGACAAAAGAGGTTGAACTGCAGCGCAGTCCCACCAAACATGTAAGTAGCTTCCCTCCGCCGAGCCACATCTTTCAACACAAGGGAGACACGGCTGGGAACATTTTACGTAGAGTTTGAGGGTCCCTGTACCATCTAAAGAGGCGTTTAAAATTATTTTCCTGGGAATAGCGGGAGATAGAATATTTTTGTGTAAGTGGAATGATTTTTGCCAATCCACTAAAGAGAGATCCCTGCCCAGGTCTGTGGACCACCTCCTGGTGTAGCAGTGCTATGTTGTAGCGAGAATTTTTTTCACCTTCATGCATAGGATGCATGTAGGTGAAAAAACATGGGGGTTTGCCCCTTTAATAGACTGTGTTGTATTTGTATCGTCTACTGAATTTTTGGCATCTGACTCCAGATATCTAGTCACCACTTCCCTGGGTCCCTTTGTCACAAGATGCAAAAGTTGCAAAGGGGCCAGCCAAACTACCACAATATATGCAGATCTTTTTCAGTGAGGCTTAGCTCTTCAAAAGACTAGGTGACTGTGATGAAGTGGGACCCCATAAAAAAATTGTTGTAGGCTTTATTAGAACACAATCGAGAATGAATTAAATTCTGGACGTAATATGTTGTGCTTTTGGTAGTTTATTCCTTGCACATCCAGTCCGTTCTCATACGAAGGATTGGCTGCTCCTGGAAGAACTGCATAAAGCTGGCCATGGTCTGTTTTGAATTTTGGCCAGTATAAGGTCCGACCAACCTAAGGATAAAAATTTCCTCTACACTGCTTTAAGACCCGACTAAAAACATTTACTGCTTTAAAAGTTCCAGTGCCAAACACCTTTTTTCTACTTCCCTAGCTTTTCAATAGTGCAGCGATAGGTGGCTCAAGTGGGAAAATGAACAAGCATTTTTGTATTTTTTATTGAAATCTTCTAGGGCTCGAAACCACATTTGGATAAGAATATCTTCTTGGATCTGCCATCTTCTGTTTATAGATAAACATATGAAGGTGTTGTGTAAATACCACCTGATTTTTTGACCTTTTGCTAAATGTTCTTTCACTCTACTAGCCACTACAGATTCCCTTTTAGTTACATAAGCTGTGATTTCTGATGCACAGTTTTCCAGCTCCCACTCATATTTCCTTTCTCCTGGCCGATCTGTGTCATTTGTGTGCTCTGTTGGCTCTATGTTGCATATACCAAGGCATTGGGGCTTGCACAGTGGTGAAAAACGCATTTGTACCGCAGAGCTTCTTTATATATGGAACTGGTGGTGTGTGCAATCAGTCCGATGTGCCTAAAGCACAAATTAGTGTTTGAAATTTGGGGAATGCTTGCAATGTGATTTCTTGGTGTGGAAACCACATTAAAGTTGGTGAAAAACTGGATTATTTTCTTGTGGCCGCAAAAGACGTAGTTGGGTGAATATTTTTCATAGTCTAGGTACAAGCTTTAAATCCTAGGTCAGTGATGAGCTGCAGTTCCCTAATTATTGGCCTGAATAGGGACTATTTTCCACCTTTGTGTTGTGTAATCTGGAGCATGGTTCTAGATTTTTATACCCATGCTTGTAAGCTTTTGATTTACCTTTTTGTATCCGTTGTCGCACGCTGTATTATAGCAACAAGTGCTGTAAAATGTTTTCCTACACTAAGACTTTGAAATGTAGAGTGCTGTTTAAACAGGAATGTATTGGAGGTCTTGTAAATGTCTCTCTTGGAATTATAAACATAGCATTTAGAGTGATTCCATTTGCGGACATGAAATTTTGCTACTATTTTTTTTTTTAGTTGTTTAATTTTCTTAATGTTTTAATATATTTTTAGGGCTAAACACACAAAAATTATTGATAGAGACATGCCTGCCATGTCCTTTTCTGTAAAATTAATAGTTCAGATCCCTTGACTTTTGGCAAAGTTCGACCTCTTTTCTTCACAGAAACTTCTGCTTGTTCTATATTGTGCCTGTGTAGAAAAAATGCAAAGGGTAGAACTGTCGTCTGCATACCAAGGATTCCTCAGCAGGTTCCAAAGCTTTATTTACATGGTCACATGTACACATACAGCATTAGGAATCTTTGGTATTCTGATGACATTTCTACTCTTTGGATTGACTACAGCATGGGTCTTTAAACTATGGCCCTCCAGTTGTTCAGGAACTACAATTCCCATCATGCCTAGTCATGTCTGTGAATGTCAGTTTTACAATGCCTCATGGGATGTGTAGTTCCACAACAGCTGGAGGGCCAATGTTTGAGGATCCCTGGCCTACGGTTTCCAGTCGATGATCCTTACAGCACCCAGCATTACTATAGCCATTACAGCACCCAGCATTACTATAGCCATTTTCAGGAACATGTGCATTGATAATATTGCGTTTGTGCAGTAGAAATAGGCGCATTTGACTCCCAATTAATAAACAGTTGCCTTTCTAAACACAAACCCAAGGAAAGAGGAGGTTGGTGCTAACTTATGGGGGGAGGGGGAGATACCGATTTGGTACAGGTTTTATAACCCATCCAGTTTAATACTCAACTGGCAGAATTGGAGACCTTTCTTACAAATGGGATTGAGCAACTTTTAAGCCATAGAATATTTTTTATTCTATATGTCTAGTGTTAGAAAGCATTAAAACTGTTTTACCTTCCATCTTGCACAGTTGTACGGAGTCCCCTCCTGTAACCAATAATTTTTTTCGTTTTCGACTCATCTTTGGCCTGTTTAACTAATTTTTTGGCTGAAGGGCATGCAGCATCATCTAGCCCCCTTCTCCCCAGCTAGACTGTCCCAAGTCCGGCCCTTTCATCAATTAGATTTTATTTCTTTTACTTATGGAGGCTCGGCATCATATGTGGGAGTTGCCACATATGTACCGCACCCAGCCAACCCCTCCCACTAATCATGATCTGTCTGCATTGCATAGAAAAGTACACAAATCCAGTGATGATGTCACTTGCCCTAAAAAAGTGTATATAATTGGGTTTTATACAATATTTTTTCATAAGATGTTGAAATGGGTCTTGGAGGAACCAAAGGAGGCAAAATATGAGGATATTAAACTTTGGCTTCAGTCTTGCCATGCACGTGTAATGCCCGCGTACACACGACCATTTTTAACGGTCTAGAAACATTTTTTTTTTTTCAACCCGATTATTGTTAAGCAAGCCTTGCCTACACATGATCGTGAAAAAAAAAAATGCTCTAGCAAAGCGTGGTAACGTACGAACGTACGACGGCACTATAAAGGGGAAGTTTTTTGTTTGGATGGCGCCACCCTTGGAGCTGCTTTTGCTGATTTTGTGTTAGCAAAAGTTTTGAGAGACGATTCACGCTTTTCAGTCTTCGTGCTTTTCAGTCTGTTAGAGAGTGACGAATGTGCTATCTCCATTACGAACGTTAGTTTTACCAGAATGAGCGCTCCCGTCTCATAATTTGCTTCTGAGCATGCACGTTTTTTTCATGTCGTTAAAGCCCACACAGGACTTTTTTTTTACGAAGTTAAAAACGACGTGAAAATTTAGAGCATGTTCTAAATTTTTAATGGCCGTTTTTTACATTGTTAAAAATGCTCTGGAGCCTACACACAATGACCTTAAAAAGTAATTTTTTTACATCCTGAAAAACAGTCGTGTGTACGCGGCATAACTCTTAAAGTCCAAACAGTCCTGATTTTACCAAACAAGCAGTGCATCTTTAATGCATTACACAGGTCTCCTAAAGGAATATATATAGAGTGAGTCTTATGGTTGAAAGCGTATGTTTCCAACATCTTGGCAGTAGATTATACAATCCAAAAGAAATGGGTGCACAATGTTCTTTTTCTAGACCAAAGGCTTATTCAGCAAAACGGAAGTACAATACAATCAGACATCAAAGTGAAGAACCCTGTTGGCAATGAATGCCAATTGTTCTCCAGAAAAAAGAACAAAGGTTGTCACTGTTTGTTCTATTAAGCCAAATCGGTCAAGCTGGTAAAGATTGCTGCAGGATGATGCCTTCAGGGAGGGTACATCGGATTTTGGCTGCAGAGAGCCCAGCACTTGTAGATTATGGTGTGAGATTTTAATAAATGAAAACAAGTATGAAACGCTGCACAACAATTAGCCCAAGCTTTTCTGTTCTCTGATACTTAGGGTTAAGGAATGGTGTTGGGATAAGTCTAATACCCAACATGAATTTACGACCCAAATGGACATTTGGTAAATGAGCTTTAAAGCAAGCCCATGCTGGCCTCTGTAGCTTTGGGCACTGTAGAGAAATTCATCCCCAAAATTTACAGCATTGAAGTCTTTCAGCAGCTCATCACACTCTGATTACCCCTCACAGGAGTGCCTAAAACATAGAGAAGGTGTTTTGAAGGGGTAACTGGGTGAATCAAGTGCTCGAAGAGTGATTTAATTGCTTCTTCTGTACATTTTGAAGATTAATTGCTCCACAGTTCCTGCAGCTACAGAAGTCAGCGAGGGCTTGTTTTTAAATCCTTATTTACTGCTTGTAAAAGCAGATCTTGAATAAAAAAATGCAAAGTTTTTTAAACAAATTTTTCCCAGGATCCTCCTTTTTTTTTTTTCATACATGTGGGGTGAGGGGAATTGAGGGTCTTAAGGGGCTCAGTTTAAGAATATGTAAATATTTGAATGTCCATAGCCTGGGCACAGGTTAACTTTAGATTGGGACACCAGTATAAAAAATGCAAATCTGTTTTGCTTGCCAAATGGTGTGTAATTTATTTAGCCATTGTTGTAATTTATACTTCAAAAGATCACCCTTTACTGCTTTAGCCTTTAGCCTGGTCTAGAATCCTTACCAATGTGACTATGGGAGAGAAATGCACCTTAAAATAATATAGAAATATGTATACCTGAAGTTCTGCCATTGGTGACTTCCCAGCTCCTTCCATTATAAATTGCAATGATGTATTATCTATATCATCTCTTTATTTTTTTTAACCTGGATTCCATCAAACCCTAGGGTTGCTCAGGATTATAAGGGAGAAGTGGGGGTCAGGGTCAAACCTCTGACCACCGATGATGGGAGCATTCTTGCCACTGACCACCAATGTAAGGAGCATTCTTCCCACTGACCACCAATGTAAGGAGCATTCTTCCCACTGACTACCAATGTAAGGAGCATTCTTCCATCTGACCACCAATGTAAGGAGCATTCTTCCCACTGACCACCAATATAAGGAGCATTCTTCCCACTGACCACCAATATAAGGAGCATTCTTCCCACTGACCACCAATGTAAGGAGCATTCTTCCCACTGACCACCAATGTAAGGAGCATTCTTCCCACCGACCACCAATGTAAGGAGCATTCTTCCCACTGACCACCAACGTAAGGAGCATTCTTCCCACTGACCACCAACGTAAGGAGCATTCTTCCCACTGACCACCAATGTAAGGAGCATTCTTCCCACTGACCACCAATGTAAGGAGCATTCTTCCCACTGACCACCAATGTAAGGAGCATTCTTCCCACTGACCACCAATGTAAGGAGCATTCTTCCCACTGACCACCAATGTAAGGAGCATTCTTCCCACTGACCACCAATGTAAGGAGCATTCTTCCCACTGACAATCAAGATAATATACCGTGAGCTGTAGATATAATTAGCAGAGGTTCCCTGAGAACGGGAAGTGATATTCCTCCATTTATAAAGGTTGAGAAAGGCTGCTATATACATACACAAATAGTAAGTAACATTGTGCAGACAAATGAAGATTTGTAGAGAATGAAATTACTAAAGCTACGGTTAAGCTAAATTTTCTCGTAGCAGAAAAATAGGAAAACGCAAATTAATGCCAAGATAAATCCTAAGTGACGGCCCCGCCGCTTCTGACATCAAACACGATACCCAGCCAGAACCTGCAGGGAAAGTTTATTCAGTTTATTAATGATTTTGGCTGTCCTACAAAGACTTTTAAATGTTCAGTCTATCAGGTAGGGATTAAAAGAATATGTTGTTGTCATACAGCACTTTGTGTAACAATTACAGGCTATTCTCTATTTCTCTTTCTTATTGAGGCAACATAGCTGTGACCTGTGTGAACTCCTTACAGTATTGTCGCTGGTTATTTCAGTTACACCCCACCCAGAGAAATAATAGTTGTGCCTCAGGGCTTGTCAACTGTCTCCTTCTAAGGCGCTACTTGGATAAGATATGGATTTTGGATTTGGATTTTATTTATATTTTTTATTTTTTGTTAATATTAGATTCAGCTGCCACAAGGTACACCTACAGAGACTTGCATAATATCAGGTTATGTCACCCGCCCATTGATGTTGTGCTCAGAGGGAGGCATGTGCATCCCAGGCATTGCTCTTGCCTGTGTCTAGGGCAGAGATCTCCAAACTATGGCCATTTTCTCAGGAACTACAATCCCCATAATGCCTAGTCATGTCTGTGAATGTTAGAGATTTGCAATGCCTTATGGGACGTGTAGTTCTGCAACAGCTGGAGAGCCATAGTTTGGAGATCCCTGGTCTAGGGTATACATATTCATTATAGGCAGAGCACAGGGAATCGGCGGGACATGTCGTCCTCATGATTTAGATTTCTGAAGAGTTCAGTGCACACTCCCCAACTGGAAGTTCAGGAAAGCGTTGAAGAGAAGGACACAGGAAGAGGAGGTTCTGGAGGTGCTCACAGGGCTGGAGGAGAAGTTCCAGGCAGAAGTGATGTCAGATTGGGGGTGGACCACCAATGCATCTCCCCCATCCCTGTGAGCAACACCAGTGGCCGTGCTTTTCTATGGAAAATAGTATTTGACTACATATATACTTTAATTTGAGTTGTTATAAAAAATGTCATGAACTGCCTATCGCTGCACTAGATGGTGCTTTCTATACAGGAGCAGTGGGGGAAATCGCATGCGATTCAGACAGGAATCGCACGGCATTCCTGTTCAATTAACATGCGATTATTTGCAGTGCGGTTTGCACCCATTCATTTTGTATGGATGCAAATCGCACAGCAAAGTATCAGTTTTGGGTTTCTGGAGCATTTTCACGAGTATGCGTTAAAATACTCTGTATGGATTGTGGTTTTGGAATCCAGTGCATCACTAGTGATGATTTTGTTACCTTTTTGCCTACCTGAATTTGTATAGAAGGGTGAATTTTAAGCTATACATCAAAACTGCTGTTCGATATCTTGCACTGATGAGAGAAATAAAGCACAGAAAAGCTACATACACAGTCCTATATAGTAGAATGTATCTGTCTGTAGTTTATATCATTTTAATTCACGGTCATTAGTCTGTTGTATGTGAACTGAAAGTACAAAAAAAAAAATTATATTTGCAATTAAATATAAACTATGTATGTTTACTGAGCGTTTTTTCGTGTATTCTGTAAAGCTGGCAATTTCTAGTTAAATTTTTACCACTTTTAAGCCACCGGAACAGCAAATATGATTGCAAGTACTCATCAGAAACTAGGCAATCTGCCATCTGTGAGTTTCTTGTGATAAGGCCAGAGTCGATACCTAAAAAATGCATGTTTTCATGAAATCATCGTGGATGCTCATGTTTTGTAATGGAAGACCTGATGTGGGGCGGCCATTGCTGATCTCTGTACCTGCAAATGCTGTTTGTCAACCTGACATTCTACTCCCTTGCTTTCATACTTTGGGTCTGTGACATAAGATCCAGCAATTTTTATTCCTGTTTGTATCGACTTTTGGAGTGGGAAGTCTATTAACGTGAATATTTATGTTTTGATCAATTAGGTCCTTGGCTCAGCACTTGGTTTGTCAACGGATGTCTGAATTTCAGGAATAGATTTTTGCTGTCGGGCTGACAAGCGGAGAAGCAGCCAGGAAAAAGGGACGTGTTATCGGGTAAGTGACAGGCTCATCCCAGACAAGGCAGTTTGTTTCCTCATTTATGATTTATGGGTCATGTGACAGTGTTTTGGGCCATGCTAGTGAATTTATGACGATCATAACATAGGTTTAATGGCACACCGCCTAGAACTTGTGTAATAGGTGACTTTTTAACAGGTTCCTTGTATCCGTATTACAGTCATGCATCACACTATGTCTCATGTGTTTATATGGGGTCTGACAAAATAGTGGGATGACCTACACCCAAAATGAATAGTCTTTTAAACCATTTACCTGCCAGTGATGTGTGTGTGTACTGTATAGTTTTGATGGTCGTATCACTTTCAGTGTGTGTGTGTGTGTGTGTGTATTTTTATACTACATCTTTTATTGGCTTTCTGCTACCCGTCTCTCAATGTCTCCACATGCTCTTCTTTAAAGTACTGAATGTTCTGCTAGATGAGGTAGGGCAGAGATCAGGAAAGGGACATGAGAGAAATGTAATGGAATTTGTCATCTCTTTTGCTTACTCCCTTTTGCTGGACAGTAATAGATGTGTTGTCCTTGCTGTCACTGGGATGGTAAAGGGCAAAGTTTTCCAACAGAGATAAAAAAAAATACCTTTTGATAGTAAAGTGGAATGGGTTATGGCTAGCTCACATTTTATATTGAAATCTGTGTCCCTGTTGTCTCCTGTTCAGGCTTAAAGTGGATGTCACATGTACAGTATACGATTTCCTATCTGTGCCCAGTCTTGCCACACAGTGTTAATCCAGCTCTGAGCAATCCTCTTTTATTCAGTGAATCAAAACGGACTTACAGAGAAAAACCTTAGTCCATTCCGCCCCCTTGCTGTGAGTGACAGGTTATTTACATATCTCATGCACTAGCCTGGAGACGGGCATTATTTTTTAACTCCCACCCACACTCCTTTTCTGAAGTCATGTGGTTACTTTTCTGGATTTTGACTGGATGTTGGTGATCATAGCAGAATTTAGTGTAAGGAATACACAAGAGAAAATGCATGTTGACAAGGGTAGTGTAGAGGTGGGTGGGGAGTCTACTGACATGACTCCACCCACCGAGCTCCAGACAACAGACCCACCCACAGAATCTGCAGTTTTTCAGTTCTTATGAGAGGGGAGACATTTGACGGGTAAGGATACATGCAGGAGGCTTCTATCTCCTTATAGATCAGCACTATGGCAGTAGTTTAGAAAGGATGAGAGTGGGTTTACATCCACTTTAAATGAGATGTATAAAGTTTATTAAAAGAATAAACTTCTATACTCACCTCTATGCTGCAGCTGTCCCTGGTAGGTTGTAGCCCAAGAACTGAGCGATTTTAATATGGCCACTGATTGCTCAGTTCTCGGTCTGCTCAGAGCATAGAGCAGTGATTGTCAGTCACCACTCTTCGCTCTGCCCCTTCAGTGCCCACTGGAGTGTCAGGCTGGAGAGAGGGCAGGTGCATCTGGCTTTCAGAGACAGCTGTCAATAGGAAAACTAGGAGAATCCCAACAATATTGTCTGAATTCCTCTAAAACCTGGAGCGGCCTGCCACGTCAATGGACAGCTTAGAATAGCCCACTATAAGCTGACTTTGGGTCACAGAACAACAAAAGTGCACTTTTGTGACCCAGAATAGAAGTATGACCAAAAAAGCTTTGGCCATACTTCTATTTTAAAATGTCTGTATTACTTCCATTGATCCTGCTTGGCACAAAATATTCATATCTCATATCTGATGTATATTGTTTTACTGCCCTGCCTCTCCACCTCATCTAATCGGTCCAACGCGTTCTTTAGAAGGTAACAGTTCTGAACGAGCGCCCCCCCCCCCCCCCCCCCTCTGTCTTTAGTGTGCAGGTTGGAAGCCACTTCCCCAGAACCTGAGCAGAGCCCAGAAGATCAAAGCTAGCGCCAACTACTATGATTTTCAGCTTCCCCAGCGGCCCATCAGGTGTGAGATTTGCACACTTTACATGGTGCCAGATAACTCCGGTGTTGAGGCCAATGTTTTAAATTGTTCCTGCGTCTGTCCACACTTCCTCTGCATTTCACAGCCGGGGACCTCTGAACTCCATAATAAAGACTTGGCTCCAGTGGTTGGGAGCTTTCAGCACCTTGCAGTGTGCATGCTCTTATTATGGAATGGATGTGGTGGGTAAAGATGGAGATATTGGATTGCAGATTGTTATGCTGTTCACATCTTACATTAATATCTTACTTTTTAATTCTCCCAAAGTTTCCCAGCAGCTCTCCTTTGATCAATAATATATAATATAGTACATGTATCAAGGAATCCATTATAATGTTATGTTTTCATGCTGCAAAGTAGATGATTTCTTGAATTTTGCATTCTAGCAGTGTGCAAACCTTTTATTTTTTTTATTTGTGTCCCAAATTATTTCTGGATGGTTTATATTTAGTATCAATGAAAAGCACAGATGTTCTGTAACCTACTTTTGGAGCGTAATTGATTACAGTTTCCAAGCACAGTTTTCATTTATTTCAGTTTTTTGTAGGATGCACATCAGGTAAGTGTTTTTTATTGTTTTTATTTTTCGTTTTTTTTGTGGTTGTAAACCTCAGACATGAAATATGAACAAAGCATATCCCTCTATAGTGTGTATTTGTCTCATTATAGAACACAAAGGGGTTAATTTACTAAAACTGGATAGAGCAAAATCTAGTGCAGCTGTGCATGGTAGCCAATCAGCTTCTAACTTCAGCTGATTGGTTTTCTGTGCAGAGCTGCACCAGATTTTGAACTCTTTAGTTTTAGTAAATCACCCCTACATGTAATTTCTGTCTGCTGCATCATTCATCTGATTTCAGCTTGGATCACTTCTGACAAGTTTTTCTGACACTAAGCCCTGGTTCACACTGGGCTGCAGGAGTGAAGCCGTGCGAGTTCAGCTGATTTCACTCCCGCTAGCAGTCCTGATTTCGGCCGCGATTTAAGAGACATCTGTGCAGGTTTCTGCACAGATGTCAATGTAAATCGCGACCCGAAATTGCAAAAAGTAGTACAGGAACTACTTTTTGAAATCGGAGCAGCGCTGCAGATGCGGCGTCGCACCGATTAGGACTGTGTCATTGTCATTTCACATGTGAAATCGCATCTCAAATCGAAGCAAATTGTACCCAGTGTGAACCTGGGCTAAAAGAAAAAAGGTGGCAGGGAAGGATCTCCAGCACACAGCCTGTGATGTACAGCCTCAGCTCTGTTCCTGTGTGCTATGTGAAGGAGGGGGTGTCCCTTCCCTCCGAGCAGCTCTCGGAGCTCTCCTCACTCTGTAGTGTGTAAGACAAGCTTTATACATTCTGCACTTTGAAAGGATATAGAGAAGAGAAGCTTGCAGATAAGCAGGTACAACTTATGTAGGTGGATTTGTTTCACCTCTGTGTACCACTTGATGAGGCCAGTCACTTGACTTGGTAAATGTGAGGGTTTACAACCACTTCCCGAATAACGGCTACAGCACGTTCATACAGTTTTTAGAGGGTGTCCTACGATGTCCTCCCGTGATTGTGCTTGCTGCAAGCTCTGTGATCGCTGTGTCCTTGGGAGCTGCTGCTGTTTACCACGTGATCAGCTATGTCCAATCACAGCTGATCACGATGTCAACACAAGCCAGTTATTTACATTCCTTTCCTCACGCTGACAGTAAGAGGAGAGCCGATAACCTGCTTTTGTGAAAAGGACATCTACACCGATGATCAGTGCATGGATTATCCAGGTCCTGATTATCCCTGCAGTCCCAACAGTGCCCATCAGTGCTGCCAATCATTGAAGCCTCATCGATGCTGCCTCCTCAGTGTCCATCAGTGCACATCAGCAAATTAGAAAAATGATCTGTTTGCAACGTTTTTTTTTCTTCTAAATTTTCTGTCTTTTTTTTTTTTCATTTATTTAGCAAAAAATAAAAAACCCAGTGGTGACTAAATACCACCAAAAAAAGTTCTGTTTGTGTGAATAAAAAAAAAAATGTTTTGTATGGGTACAGTGTAGCATGACCACGCAAGTGTCATTCAAAGTGTGAAAGCGCTGAAAATTGGCCTGGGCAGGAAGGGGTTAAAAGTGCCCGGTAGACAAGTGGTTAAAGTAAATTGGGAGTAGGTTTTAAAAAGCAGTGGTCACCTGCACATATAATATTGATCGTGACTTTTTGCCAGTATAGATTGATGTACAGAATGTCTGGGTAACCATAAACAATGCATTTGTCCAACCAAAACCCATTTTCAGTTTTTGATAAGGTAGGAAAAGATTAGAATTCCTAATGGGCTTTCACTGCCATTCAGTCATAAACATGGACCCCCTACCTTTGACTTATTCAAACCCAGGAGAATTTTATGGAAAGTACTGTATAAACATACTTTATGCTTCCCGGATCAAGTTCTCCTGTGTTTAAATGTTCTTTGCGTTGCGTACACTCACATGTTTAATACATAGCGCTGCAGATGTACTCTATTTGCATCTGCTTTGATCTACACTAATTATTATTATACAGGATTTATATACTGCCAAGAAAATGGAGGGAGACATATCGGCTTAATAGATAAATAAGGAGAGAAAGCTGCGCTCAGGATAGCCTAGTCTGGGTTCGAGGAAAGAAATTGTGGCTGCAGCCCCCCCCTAAATATGACTCCCCTAGGGGAGTATAATAGTATAGGTGTAGGTGTTGGGGGTGGTGGCGCTGTCACTAATTATGTTGTATGACTGACCCAAGGAGTGTGGGTAGATTTATTGGGGCAACATTCCCTAAAGTGTTAATTAACAGAAATGAACATGAAATATATGTGCAGTATAAGTGCTGAAAATTACTGACAATGTGGATTAAAGGAAACGCACATAAACATAAAAGCAAAAATATATGTCAAATAAACATCAGGTAAGTGATACCATTAATGATAGAACAATAAATGTGTAGGAATATATTTTGTTAGATATCCACAGGTGCTAGGTGTGTACTAGAAGGCCAAGTACAAAACATGTAGTGGAAAAGTGCTCATATGAAAAAAATTTTTTTTTAAGACAGCTAACAGAAATTAGTCCATCAATTATAATTAGGTGAGTCCGAGTGATGTGACATTCAAGGTGCACCTATATAAATAGGTGGTACATCAGGTGGTACATCAGGTGGGTATCGCAGTGGATCCGGTGCTCCCCCTTATGGGTCCCCACTCACCAGATGCAGTCGCCCCTGCAGGGGTATGAGGCGTGTCAGATCACAACTTATATTCCACCCTGTCGTGGCTCCTTCGGAAGACGTTATGATTACGAAACGTGCGTAAAGCGGACACACGCACACCTATACGCACTTCCGGGATCACCAGCGTGACAGCTTGGAACACACGCCGTTCACATGCTGGATTGATCCGCATTCGGAACCTAATAGTGCCTGTATTGTGGAGTACCTATGACTGCTAAACCATAGGGCAATACTCCCTCTTCTTTTCTTGTTTTTATTTGTCTTTTTTATATTTTTTTACGCTGATTATACTTATTTCAGCCTAGCATGGTGGTATGATTTTTTAACCTTATCATTGCTGACCGATTTTTTAACATTGTACATGTGTCTGAGTTATCGCTCAGCAGTGTCAATAAAATCCCCTTTTATCAATTTATACTACACTATGGGAGCCCTTCTTTTTCTTTTTTGCCTTGGAGGAACAGTTTAAATAACTACTCACACTAAGGAGACCTACCAGGAATCTTTGGAACCCAGGAAAAGGAGCCACGACAGGGTGGAATATAAGTTGTGATCTGACACGCCTCATACCCCTGCAGGGGCGACTGCATCTGGTGAGTGGGGACCCATAAGGGGGAGCACCGGATCCACTGCGATACCCACCTGATGTACCACCTGATACACCTGATTAGAGGTCGACCGATATATCGGCAGGCCGATATATCGGCCGATATTTGGCCGTTTTGGAGAAATCGGCATCGGCCGATTTTTCTCCAAATTAGGCCGATATTTCTACATGCTGCTAGCGCTGCCATGGCTCCGGAGCTAGGCCGAGGCCGCGGCCTTTCCTGATGCTGTGACCGCAGCGGCAATCCGCGGATTGCCGCCACGGTCACAGCATCAGGAAAGGCCGCGGCTTCGGCCTAGCTCCGGAGCCGCGGACATCTTAGTACACCCAGCGTTGGCGGCGGCGGCCGGCAATTGGCTGTTACAGGCGTCAGTAGATAGCAGCGAGCGGGCCCCTCCTCGTCTGTGGGTGTATACAGAGAGGAGGGGCCCGCTCGCTGCTATCTACTGATGCCTGTGACAGCCAATCGGCGGCCGCGGCTGCCGACAATCTACACAGCAAAGAAAAAAAATCCCCAGACGTGCAGCGTGCCCGGCTTCTGCTTACAAACCCCAGAATGTTACTGGCCCGCTCTGCATTCTGGGGTTTGTAGGCAGAGGCCGGGCGCGCAGCACATCAGGGGACTTTTTTTTTTTTTACAGTGTAGAATGTCGGCAGCGGCGGCCGCTGATTGACTGTTGCAGACAGGGGTGGATGGCACAGGGGTGGATGGCACTAGTTGGCACAGGGGTGGTTGGCACAGGGGTGGATGGCACTGGTTGGCAAAGGGGTGGATGGCACAGGGGTGGATGGCACTGGTTGGCAAAGGGGTGGATGGCACTGGTTGGCAAAGGGGTGGATGGCACTGGTTGGCAAAGGGGTGGATGGCACTGGTTGGCAAAGGGGTGGATGGCACTGGTTGGCAAAGGGGTGGATGGCACTGGTTGGCAAAGGGGTGGATGGCACTGGTTGGTGATGCACTGAGGTGATGCACTGGTGGGCATTGTTGAGGTGGCACACACTGATGGGCTGCACTGGTGGGCATTGATGAGGTGGCACTGGTGGTGGACACTGATGGGCATTGATGAGGTGGCACTGGTGGTGGACACTGATGGGCATTGATGAGGTGGCACTGGTGGTGGACACTGATGGGCTGCACTGGTGGGCATTGATGAGGTGGCACTGGTGGTGGACACTGATGGGCTGCACTGGTGGGCATTGATGAGGTGGCACTGGTGGTGGACACCGATGGGCTGCACTGGTGGGCATTGATGAGGTGGACACTGGTGGGCATTGATGAGGTGGCACTGGTGGTGGACACTGATTGGCTGCACTGGTGGGCATTGATGAGGTGGCACTGGTGGTGGACACTGATGGGCTGCACTGGTGGGCATTGATGAGGTGGCACTGGTGGTGGACACTGATGGGCTGCACTGGTGGGCATTGATGAGGTGGACACTGGTGGGCATTGATGAGGTGGCACTGGTGGTGGACACTGATGGGCTGCACTGGTGGGCATTGATGAGGTGGCACTGGTGGTGGACACTGATGGGCTGCACTGGTGGGCATTGATGAGGTGGACACTGGTGGGCATTGATGAGGTGGCACTGGTGGTGGACACTGATGGGCTGCACTGGTGGGCATTGATGAGGTGGCACTGGTGGTGGACACTGATGGGCTGCACTGGTGGGCATTGATGAGGTGGCACTGTTGGTGGACACTGACAGGCTGCACCCCACCTCTCCACCCTAAACAATTATCTCCTCCCAACCTCTCCACCCTAGGTTTTTTGAGTTGAGGAGAAAAAAATAAAATAAAAAAAATCGGCCTAAAATATCGGCCGCAAAAATCGGCAACACATATCGGCCATCGGCCGCCCCGATTTCCAAATATCGGCATCGGCATCGGCCAGAGAAAAACCCATATCGGTCGACCTCTACACCTGATGTACCACCTATTTATATAGGTGCACCTTGAATGTCACATCACTCGGACTCACCTAATTATAATTGATGGACTAATTTCTGTTAGCTGTCTTAAAATTTTTTTTTTTCATATGAGCACTTTTCCACTACATGTTTTGTACTTGGCCTTCTAGTACACACCTAGCACCTGTGGATATCTAACAAAATATATTCCTACACATTTATTGTTATATCATTAATGGTATCACTTACCTGATGTTTATTTGACATATATTTTTGCTTTTATGTTTATGTGCGTTAACTTTTATCCACATTGTCAGTAATTTTCAGCACTTATACTGCACATATATCACATATATTTCGTGTTCATTTCTGTTAATTAACACTTTAGGGAATGTTGCCCCAATAAATCTACCCACACTCCTTGGGTCAGTCATACAACATAATTAGTGACAGCGCCACCACCCCCAACACCTACACCTATATCGGCTTAATAGTCAGTGTGATTGAATCCTTTATATGCGTTTAGAAATGTCCCCATAACAGATATGTTATGTCATTGTCGGTATGACTGAGTCCTAAAAGAGAGTTAAGCTGACTATACAAGGATCAAATTCGGTAAATGGCTGAAATTCAAGCCATGGGTTGCCCTGCTGGCACCACCTGCCTCAACAAACGGTGAGAAATCAGAGGAGCCGGGCGTAACAAAGTTGGATGAACAGTAACTGCATCCATTCGGCTTTACCCTCACATACTTTTTCATCAGAGAGGAATTTAGGGAAAATCTGCAATGGCTACACAAACGGGAATAAATGCTGATGGGGCTTTCAGGCTTTTCTTACTTTGTTTTTGTTGCTGTTGCAGATATTCCCTCACTTCTCTGGTATTTTCTCTGGTTGCCTTAAAAGAAGTATGGCCAAAACTTTTTTGTCATACTTCTCTTGTGGTTGTAATAAACGCTTTGGGAATTAACAATCTCAGCTTCCACTCTATGGATATCCGACTCCATCCATCTACCTGAGGTCCTCTGACTGTATCAGCAGCAGTCCACTACTGGGGGAGATTTGTAAAAGTCCACAACAGAACCCTAGATGTAACTAGATGTAAAAAAAAAAAGCGCTCGTGCAAGGAGCCAGATGTAGTCATGTAGTCATGACAGTCATGTGTAGTCATTTTTGTTTCTTTTTTTTTGTTGTCAAATAACAATTTTTATTAGACACAGGGTAACCCCTGTGCCACAAAATGAACAATACAGGCATGTTGGCAGAACAGCAGCTAAAACAGTGCATAGCATATAACAGCACAATAAAAGGCAGATATCAGGGGGAGCTCAGCGACTCCACACATAAGCAACCAAACCAAAAACACAGTCTGCCAGAGGACATAATTGAGCACATGTAAAATAAACCCCTGAATAACAGAGGCAGAAGAACAAAACAAAAAGAGGGGGTCATAAAAGAAAAGAAGAACAGAGAGAGGGGGCTGCAGACGCAGGTAGACAGGGAGAGAAGAGGTGGGGGAAGGGTAAGGGGAGGCTCGACTCATGGTTCAAGGCAGATCCTCTCGACGATGCTACTGCGTCATGGGTTTCCAATCTATCCTGCAACCTGGCTGTCATTTTCTCCATTAATTCAATATCTTTGATCCTGGTGTAGAGGTCAGATTGAGAGGGGGAGGACAGGCGCTTCCAATGGAGAGCAACTAGGCATCTCGCGGCCGTCAATACATGCCTCAACAATTTCTTGGAGGACTTGGGGATCCGCAGGGCCGATACCCCTAATAAAAACAATTTCGGGGAGCAGGGAACCGGCACTCCCAGGAGGCGAGACAGCAACTGCTGGGTCTCTGTCAAGAACGGTACTATCTTGGGGCAAGTCCAGTATATGTGGTACAAGGTTCCCTTGGCTCCTTGACAACGGCAACGCTTGTCTGAGCTGGATGGGTAGATAGCGTGGAGAACATCCGGCGGCGTGTACCAAAAATACAGTATTTTATAGGCATTCTCCTTATACAGCGTACAAAGAGAGCTTTTTAGCCGCCTGAGACCAGATCGTCTGCCACGTTGTCGCCGGGATCTCCTCCCCGAGCGCCCTCTCCCAGGGAAGCATGTATGCATGCTTACCCCGAGTGGGGAAGGAACGAGAATTCAACAACCGATACATATCTGATATCAACCCGCGGCGAGCCGATCCCTCCAGTACCAGTTTTTCGAAAGGCGTTGGCGCTGAAAATTGGAGCTTGGGGGAAAATGATTGTGCTTATCTGCAGATACCCATAGAACACCTGGCGGGGCAAGTTGAATTTCTTTTGCAAATCAGAAAATGATGGCAGTATTCGGGTTATAGGGTCCACCAAGTGGCCAAAGTGGAAGAGGTCACGCGTCACCCAAGGCGACGACATCTGATGAGTCAAACTATCAGGCATCCTAGGGTTGAACAGAAAGGGGTCAAAAGAGACCGCTCCGAGCTTAGACCATGCGTCCGGGACTGTCATTTGTTTCTAATGCATAAGAATCGCATTAAAACTGATAAACCTCCAGATGCCAAGTAGTAAAAACATATACAGCAGTGCACTTAGATGGCCACCAGTTCCGAAACTGAAAATGGTGGCATGTCAGCGTAAAGCTCCGCCCTGACGTCTTTCGTGCCAACTGACATCTTCAGGGAATTCTAGTAAGCCGCTGTCAAGAATTGGCCCCTTTTAAAAAGCCTGTTTAATCAACAATCAGTCTCTAGAGGGCCAACAGGAAGTGACCAGTGACATTTTGTTGAAGTGCCGAGGATCCCGCTATTTTTCCTGAGTTTGTATTACTAAATTGAAAGCCGGAGACAAAAAAATTGCGGGAGCAAGCGGCATTCTATAGTGGCTTCCTAAGGCAACACAATGTGTGCAAAACTATATACGTCACTTCCTGATTTCTTCAGGACAGTCCTGCTTACGACCCTTTCTGCGATTGGAACGCATGCCGGCTTGGTGTTGCAGCGTGGCGGCAGAAAGTTGTTCTGAACTTTGCTGAATGTTCTAGGTGCCACTGTAAGGGCACTTTTACATGTGCGTTTGCATTAATTTTTTTACCTTGTGACTTTTAAGACAATAAATATGGTGGGCAATGATGAATTTTCTGTGATTTCATGATGCACCATATGGGAGCATTCGTAGAGTGGTGGATATTTACCTTGGTGCATTCAGAGCCAGTAGAGGAGATTTAAATGAACACAGATCGCTATTCTATCCTAATGTTCTGGTTACTGTGTTTATCTATGTGGTGAAGGGAAAAACACAGCGTTTGTGAATTTTCGCCATGAACACTATTTGAGGATAATATGACGTTGCTTTGGACACTTTTTTTCATGAAGGCTTTTTAAATCCATTTCACTTTTGGAGAGGACTGCATTATTTGATGGACACTTAACCTCCCTGGCGGTGTTCCCGAGCGTGACTCGGGGTGTTTTTTTCTTGCTAAGAACGGTATCCCCGAGTCACGCTCGGGATAGACATGCAGAGCCTGCAGCGCGCGCTGTCTTACCTTCTTCCTGGATCCAGCGATGCATCCACGCTGTGTGAGCGAGCGGGTGCTCGCTCGCTTCACACAGCGTCCCCATGTGCCACCGAGCTCCGTTCCCTGCGACGTTACTACGCACGAGAGCGGAGAACGGCGCCAAATTCAAAAAAGTTAACAAACACTTTACATACAGTATACTGTAATCTTATAGATTACAGTACTGTATGTAAAAAATACACCCCCCCATGTCCCTAGTGGTCTGTCCAGTGCCCTGCATGTTTTTTTATATAATAAAAACTGTTCTTTCTGCCTGGAAACTGTAGATTGCCCATAGCAACCAAAAATGTCCCTTTATGTCAAAAATGGTTTTAGATCAGCTAGAAAACAAACAGCGATAATAAATCAGAATCACTTGCAGAATTTAGCGATAGCGATTTGTGGGGAAATTCGTCATAAAAAAAAATGACAGCAAAAATTCTGCAACTGAGCAAATTTCAGTGATTTTGATTTGATTACATTATTGAATAATTTTTAATACAATTATATTATTATTTAGAGCTGAAACGATTAATCGATATTATCGATAATATTCGATAATGAAAATCGTTGTCAACGATTTTCATTATCGATTAATCGGTCCGCCCTTCAGCCCATTTAAAGCCGCGGCCTCAATTAGCGTTTGCCGCGGGCCCGCCGCGATCGAGCAGCGGGGGAGGTGGGGGAGCACGGAGGCACAGGATCCTGTGTTCCGTGCGCCCCCACCACCTCCGCCGCGGGTCCGCGGCAAACGCTAATGAGGCCGCGGTTTGAAGTCCCAAGCTCTTCCTTCTGTGAGCTGGCGCCATCTGGTGGTGGCCGTTTGACATTACAAGTTAAAAGCAACTGTAATGTTATTTTTTACTGCCATCTCCTTCCCTATAATTAGAACCCCCAAACATTATATATATTTTTTATTCTAACACCCTAGAGATAAAATGGCGATCGTTGCAAACTTTGTGTCACGCCGATTTGCGCAGCGGCCTTACAAGCGCACTTTTTTGGATTTTTATTTTTTTTAATTAAAAAATAAAACAGTAAAGTTATCCCAATTTTTTTTTAGATTGTGAAAGATAATTTAGCGAGTAAATTGATACCCAACAGTCACGCTTCAAAATTGCGCCCTCTCGTGGAATGGCGTCAAACTTTTACCCTTTAAAATCTCCATGGGACGTTTAAAAAAAAATACAAGTTGCATGTTTTGATTCAGAGGAGGTAGAGCTAGAATTATTGCTCTCGCTCCAACAATCGCGGTGAACCTCACGCGTATGTGTTCGCTTCTGCGCGCAAGCTCGTCGGGACGGGGCGCATTTTCTGCTCCTAACTTTTTTAGCTGGCTCCAGATTCCAAGCAAATTTGTCAAGCCCTGCCGTGAGGAATAGTGCCCCAGCATTGGTGTTCCCGGGAGGAATAGTGCCCCAGCATTGGTGTTCCCGGGTAGGAATCGTACTGCTCAAAGTTGTGTAATGTTAAGTTACACTGATTAAAAAATTTTGATTTGATTACATTATTGATCCGATAATTTAATCGAAAAAATAATCGGCCGATTAATCGATTATGAAAATGATCGTTAGTTGCAGCTCTATTATTATTTGTTATAATTTTTTATAATTATTTAATATATTATAATTTTTAATTAAAAAAAAAAAAATCATACCCGGGATGCCTATTAGACTCTTGTTTGGTCAGATTTAAGTGAGTTATTCCTAAGAATTACAAGCCTACAGTATAAAACGCCAAATTCCCTTGCAAATAATGGTACCGCTTTCAGCACCTAAAATCTTAAAGAATCATACCGCCAGGGAGGTTAAGAAATTGAAGTACTAAGTACTTGATGTTGTGGACACACATTTATTTTGTTGGGTTTTTATAGTATTCATTTAGTATAACAGTAGTGTGGCATCATTCGCAAATTTATGGCATGGATTGGCAAAAAGGAAAAGCAGATTTACAAAAAACGGTATTTCAAGAAAAAAAAAAACTTGTGTTACCCAAATGTAAATCCATACCATCTAGGTAGCGCATAGTCTCTGGAGGGTCAACAGGAAATGACCAGAGCCATTTTGTTGAAGTCCCTTTGTCCCTTTTTCCTGAGTCTATATTAATGAATAAAATGCCAGAGCAAGTAAAGAACTAACAGTCTCTAGAGGGCCAGCAGAAAGTGGCCAGTACTATTTTGTTGAAGGCCCCTGGCCACCGCTGTTTTTTCCTGGGTCTGTATTACTAATTGCAAAGCCAGAGCCAGAACGTTAAATACAGAGAAGGCGCCATTCTGTTCACTAGCCCTTCTCTATTACTTTTCTTGTGAGTCCAGGCATGCACTTTCTGTACTTTTCAGAATTGGTTAACAGCAGGCTTAAACCCGCTGTCTGTTGATGTTGCAAAGCCACTCCAGACTTTGGAAGGATCTTGACCATATTGTCAGGATCCACCCAGCTGCCTGATTGACAGCTGACTCTGGCTGCCAGTACTGCATACTGTAGTATTTCCAGCGCCCATGTAGGCAGTGCGGTAGTGTGAACTGACCTAATGGCCAAGGTTTTTTATCTTGTGTTTTGTTGGGATTGCGTTAGATTAGGCTTTGTGTGAATTGGGCCCATTCATACTAATGTACGTGTTTTTGTTTTCTTCTGTTCATCTGTAAGGATCGGTCTTTATCCAAAGTGCAATAAATAAATAAATATGTAGCGCTCACCTCCGAAGGAGCCGCTGATTTGATGGTGGGATCCGGAAATTAAGTCACTCTCACTTTTTGTCTAGGGATGCACCAGAAGTACCAGTGTGTCCACACAGTGAATAAAGGTTTTCTCAATGCTTTAATTCCAGGCCAACATTGCCGAACATCAACGCGACGAAGGAAGAACAGGTTGGTGAGAAGGAAAGAACTTTAGATGTCAGGCCTGGATATAGGTGTAGCAGAGATTAGCTCTTGAAAAAGAACACGGAGCCCACACGACGCCAATCAGCGCCCTGGGGTGGGCGAGGTGTCTCCTGGGCCGGTCTCTCTCTCTCTGACAGCAGCCGGGACGTCATCTTAAATTCTAGCAGAGAGGAACGAGTTTTGCTGACTCAGCTCTAAGCCCCTGCCACGATCCAATAAAATGTAAAAGATTCAGAACGTTCGAACAGAGCGAATCCTCCCAGTAACTGTCTCTTTAGGAAAAGATCTCCGGGTGACAGCAAAACCTACCTGTCCATTGCCCGGATGCCGGATCTTCTCCACGGCAACGGGAACCCAGTGAGACACTGGGGTCCCCTCAGTTTTGTCTCCGGTTGAGACTCAATAAGGCCTGAAGCCCAGCCAGGTAGGCCACGCCGGCAGGGTCCCTGGATGCGCACACCCTGAAGGTGGGTGCCGCACCCCGACTCCGGGACCCCACGCCGCAAAACGCCTGCCAAACACCTGACCTCCGTCCCAGATATATCCCTCCCCAGCATGCCCAGCGAGAGAAAACCTTCTCTGGCTGCTGGGGAAGATTCCATCTGCCAGAAATCCCTCTAGCTCCCACTGCCGGCCAAGGATGAACTCACATCCTCAGAATGCAGTGTGAGCCAGTGGTCCTTTCCAGAATAACACAGGTCATTAACCCTGACAAATCACGACTGGGAGCAAGTCAACTAACTTTTGGAAATTTTCCCATGCGAAAAGCAAGAGGGCGCTACATATATACTGTTTTTTTATAAGGTTTGTAAGGAAATTCTCATCCGGTATTGCCTTTCACAAATCTGAAAGCACATTATTCTAAATAAATATTACATGCAGATTTCTAATCCCTGCCTTGTCTGGAAATTATTATTTCAGTGTGTTAAACGTGAATGGTCCTCCAGCTAGCCGGTTCACTTCCCCAGGTTAGCTGGATCTCAGAAGCCTGTCAAATGTCTAGCAAAGCGTATCTGATGAAGATGTGTCCTGAAACCTAGGCCTGCTCAATTCTTTACACCTGTGAAGACTCTTCTGTTAACTCCTAAGGCTTCTCCAGTAATGTACTGCGCTGATTGTTAAGTTTCTGCATTTCAAAGTAATTCATTTCAGTCCTTTATCTGGGGAAGAGCTGCACAGCTTACAGCACATGGCAGATCTATCTTCTGGAGAGGATGGAAATAGGTAATGAACAGGAGCTTATTCAGAGCAGTGCTCTATTCAAATCGCACAGCAAAACCTTTCTGCTGGTCTCTTATGGCACATTCCAGTGTAATGAAATCGCTGTTTGATGAGCTTTATGTATAATTTAAGAGAATGGGGGGGAAAAAAAAACCACTTAAAGGTTTTATTAGTAGAAATGGCAATGGATCCACAATATAAACTGTAAACTATTTACAGAATGAACAGCATTGCTTTTATGATCCTGTACATACTCTTGTGCAGCAAGTTTGCAACATTCTCAACTAACATTGACTATGTTGTAGATGATGTTGTGTTTGCAAATCATTGTATGTGGTGTTCTCATTTAAAGCCGTATTAAGACGGCTAAAGATGGGCGAATTAAAAATCCGACAAGCTGGTTGTACCAGTCCCTGCTGATCCGACCGTGATTCAATGGTCTATGGCCGGCTTTTTAGGCCATAAGTAAATATTTATTATGCTGTAGCTTACCAATTCTTAGATGTGGTGGCGATCCTGCCAGTAAGTCTTGTTTTTCAACTGAACAACGTGTCCTACAGATGCAGCAGTTAGAAGGTCCGTGGTGCTTACAGTAGTTGGCTTTTATTTGGTTATGTAAAACCTTTTTTTTTTTATTATTATTAATAGGCTTTAACTGCCTCTAAAGTGTTAGCTGGAGTGTATCTAAATGTGCTAGTTCACATCTAGCTCTCCCCTCCCCCAGACTGACAATTCTGCTGTCAAAAGGTGTCTTTCTTTTTCCTTCATCCAGAATGCAGACACTCTAATACAGGAGGAGGTGTGTTACTGGCCAGATCGCCAGGTAAGAACACCTGTAAGGGAAAAGGCATAATGAGCTAGTATGCACCACATACTAGCTCATTATGAAATACTTGCCTTAGAACGAGGCGTTGGTGTCCCTCCCGGTCCACGCCGAGGCAGCGGACATTTTGCCTTGGCGTGTCTTCTGGGTATCGCGGCTGCAGTGCTGTGAGTGGCTGGACCTGCGATGTCACGCACGCATGGGAGACTTCTGTCCGGCGGCTGCAGAGCCTTAAGCCAAAAAAACCCTGTGCGTATGTGCCGCTGTATTCAGCGGCTCATTGCAAAGGGGAATATCTCCTAAACCGTAAAGGTTTGGGGGATATTTTTTTACCTACAGGTAAGCCTTATTATAGGCCTACCTGTAGATAAAAGTAAAAAAAGCAAACTTTCCAACCAGCGCTAGTCATTAGCTTGTGACAGCACACACGGTCTGTCCTCATTTGTCTCCCAGTTCTATATTTTTGTGCTGAGAGTTCATTGAAATTCCCATTCGGTATGGCTGTTTCTTGAGAACTGGCACAAGTTGTTCTTGCCTAGTAAAGATTAAGAACAGAAATTAGAATCATTGATTGGATCAGCTGGTGTTTTCCTGAATCTGTAGTGTCTGCAATGCTCATTTTGTGCATTGCTCGTTTTTTTTTTTTTTTTTATCTCTAGCTTATCACTACTCCTTAGGCCGTGTACACACGGCAGAGAACCTCGACGGGCAGAACACATCGTTCCGCCCATCGAGGTTCCCTGCCGGCCGTCGAAATCGGTGACCCGCCCGTCGGGAATGGCAACCAGCCATTCTTCCAGGCGGGCCGTCGAGCAAATGGAGAGCGTGCTCTCTATTTCTGCTCGACGGGCTTCCCGACGGGAAGCTCGCCGAGAGTGTACACACGGCCGAGGTCCTCGCTGGAATGCAGCTTCCAGCGAGGTTCTCGCTGGTTTCCAGCGAGAACCTCGGTCGTGTGTACACGGCCTTACAAGGATTGAGCTAGGAACTGTAAACGGGTGACACAAGAAAGCTCATGAATCTCAGAGGTGACCCCTAACACCTGTATCTATATATTAGGCTATATCCGTTTTTTTTCTGTAAACAAGTTAGTTTAGTTTAGTTTAAAACACAAGCTGAGTGATTTTTCAACTTTATTGCTTTGAAAAACCATATTAAACAGGAGCTGTGATACATTATTGCGACAGATTTACTGTACGATGACAGCTTGATTCTTCTTCAATTCCTCTTTTGTATAGTACTTTTTTAGTAGTAGTAAACGTGTTTCTGACCGGTTCTTGGTATGCATCTGTTTTAGGTTAAAGTCTGTCACAAGTACAATGATAAAAAATAACGGGAAGCTGAAGCTTGGAAGATTATTGCAGTCGACTGTTTAAGATTTCAGCTCCAGGAGTTGCAAATATGCCCAAAGCTATCACAGGACGTTTGCATAATATAATATGGCTGAATTTGGAAAAGAGCCTTCCATTTGTTAGGATCTTGCAGCGTAAATCTCTGCAAGGGTTCTTGTACTGTACATCACAAGATTGATTTTCTCTTGTTCGGTGTGGTTGGAGGGATCTGCACTGCCGGTGACACGTCATATTCGGCTCCCTATCATACAATGCTACGGAAGTGACGTAGCGTCCAACTGCGCATGCGGGATGTGTTTCAAACGCAATTGTTATGCGTTTCAATGGATTTACGACAGTACACACCAGTGAAGCCGTCATTCAGGGCGACGTGGACTTAGGGGAAAGTGGCTCCGCTCGCTCGGCCTCTTGGCTCTTTTTTTAACATCCTCCAATCCACGGGGATGTTAAGGAAAGAGCCTGGACGCTGAATGAGGTTTCGCTGGTGTGTACTGTCGTAAATCCATTGAAACGCATCGCAGATGCGCTTGGAACGCATCGCGCATTCGCAGTTGGCCGCTTAGCACTTCCGCAGCATTCTGTTATAGGGATCAGAGTATGACAAGTCACCGGCAATTGTGACTGTCGGTCACCACTCAGTGCTCTGCCCCTCCAGTGCTCACTTGAGCACTAGACGGTGGAAGGAGCAAGAGCAGCTGGCTCAGGATCTCTGCAGCACTCTGAGAAGCTGAGCCAGCTACCAAGCAGGCATCTGGGTTGATCCCGACATTATTGTTGGGATGCATCCAGAGACTGGCGTAACTCTGAGACATCGGCTGACAGAGGACATTAGCCTGCTGTTGGCTGATTCTGGGTTACATGAGTGGAAAAGTTAGTGCAATGTAACCCACAAGAGAAGTATGAACCAACTAGTTTTAGGTATACATCTCTTTTAAAACCCGGTTTATCTTCCTCTTTGAGAATTTGTGTGCCGAACTTGTGGAGCGGCCAGTAAATGCCGGGGGCTGGCTCCCTGAGTCTGAGAATAACGTAAGGAATAATGTCTGCAGCTGAACCCTAAATCTTGTCACTCCCCAAAGATTACAATCTCCTGTCGAGCTTGGATTTGGAGAGATCTCTCTTCACGTCCTGTCTGGGAGACGCAACAGGATGTGAGGAAATCTCCAAAGTGAATCAAATTTTTGTCACTGGAACAAAGTTCCCTATTGACAGAAGTTTTTTTCATACAAGTTTCAGGTAAAAATTTGTCTCGCTTTCATTCCTGGTGACAACGTTCACAAGGACAAATTGGTAGAGACATGGGTAGCAGTAAATATGAGAGAGATCATACATTTTTGGGATTTGGATACACTTTTGTGTACGTTATTACAACTTATGGTAATATCTAGGGTTGTCCCGATACCACTTTTTTAGGACCGAGTACAAGTACCGATACTTTTTTTCATGTACTCGCCAATACCGAATACCGATACTTTTTTAAAATGTCATGTGACAGTTTTCAAACCACAATACAGACTAAGGATATTTTCTCTAACTCAAGACAAAAAAAATGTATTTGCTTGTCACGCAGTAGTAAATAACTCAAAGAATTTTCACAGAACATGTTGATAAATACAAAAAAAAGTATCGGCAGAAGCATCGGGAGCATTTGCGCGAGTACAAGTACTCCCGTAAATACTCGGTACCGATACCGATACTGGTATTGGTATCTGGACAACCCTAGTAATATCAATGTGGGTTAATCTGCTTTCATTCAAGATGAGCCTTCTACCCCATAGGGTGCATTATTAAAGTGTTTGTAAAGGTTTTTTTTTTTTTGTTCTAGTGGAGGAGGGCGAGTTCCTCTGTCAAATGTATTTTGCGGTCTGTCCTCGCTATTGTCATTGAGTCAGAGGGTGAGGGGAAATCCAACAACAAATGAAATGATTAATTTTTTTTTTTTTTTTTAAATAACAAGCATTTTATACTTGCCTGCTCTGTGCAGTGTTTTTGCACAGAGCAGCCCAGATCCCCCTCTTTTCAGGTTCCCCGCCAGCACTCCTGGCCCTTCCCTCCTACCTAGTGTCCCCAAAAGCAAGCAGCTTGCTATGGGGGCACCCGAGCAGGCTCGCTCCCGATCCACTGCTCCGTGTGTCCATTGACACGGAGCGCGTCTTGGCCATGCTCCCACTCTCTCCTCTTTGGCTCACTGGCTGTGATTAACAGTAGTGGGAGCCAATGGCTTCCGCTGCTGTCTCAGCCAATGAGGAGGGAGAGACCTGGAACAGCCAAGGCTCTCGTGTGCATCGCTGGATCGGGTTCAAGTAAGTTTTAGGGAGGCTGAGGGGCACTACTACACAGGTTTTTTAACCTTCTGCCTTTACAACCACTTTAAAAAAATTCTTTAGAACACATTTTTGGATTTAGATAGACTGCACACTGTATTGCATTTTATTTAGTCTCTGAGGCTGGGTTCACACTTATGCAAATTGGATGCAGGTTTCCCCTGTTGCCTAGGTTATGTGTAAATATGCATACACCTCAATCACTGTACATATACACATCTAGATCTGAGAGATTTTACACAAGAGGTAGTTCCATCCGCAATACACATTTATTGATAGGGTTACATAATATATACAAATTACACACCAGACGGTATTTACAACACAATGTACAGTATAAGTCCCCTGGCTTATATAATATTTACAAATTATTCACAGCAGCCATATTTAGCCTAGGTTTTTACTATTGCGACCTGAAAGTAATTTTTTGACGCAATTGTTTTCTGTGATTTTTTTTTTTTTTTGCCGTGATTTTGATGCAAAATTTGTGTGAGGTCTATCGACCTCAAGTCGCATCAAACTAATATATGGACTATATTGAAGTCGCACATAAATGAACAGTACTCATTGGGAATCATGGGTGGGGTACGACTTATCATGTGACTTTGCAGTTCCAAGTCCCAGAACAAGTTGCACAAGTGGAAACAAAGCCTTACAATACAATGTACAAGTATGGAGTTGGTTTACCTTTCCACTTCGGGTCGGGGTATGGTAACTGCTGTGTGCCCACACACAGAGACTTATTGCTTGATGCCAAAGCATTATACCACCCCCCCCTTCTGTACGGCGGATAATATAATTCTCCCTAATTGGTCACTGTACTTGGCCAAAGTATATTGGGCACAACCTGATTGGAGTCAAAGAAGGCTGCTGTGATCAGGGTAGACAAAAGTCCCACCTTTTACAGCATCACTAACACAACACTCAATACTTTAAACACAATTCCCTTCAACTAAAATACATTTCTAATTGAAATCCATTCATAACTACAATATTTTACAGCTGTTAATGAAGATTTCACATAAATTCATAATTCGCATTACAGGCGGGTGTGCCTGGCTCTCAATGGAACCTTTTCACCCATCTCCGGGGTTGCCGCGGAGTGCACAGCAGAAGGGTTTTTGCGTCTCTGGATCCATTTCAGGTCAGAATTCAGACCTGAAATGGTGAACGGGGATGCACTGGGACCCCCTGCTGCGAGCCGTGGCTGTATTTAGTGTGAACCCAGCTTTACTGGTACATGGCTTTATGTTCTTTGCATGGGCCTCTCTGACCCTCAGGGGGGCTGTCATTATCATGCCATTCTTTTCCCATTCCCCGGTTTTCCATACCAGGTAAATGGAAAGCTTTGAAACTGTGCCAAGGTTTAATGTTTAGAAATTGGCTGGAGCAATGAGCTTTCAACGGCAATATTAGTCTTGTGAAGTGTAATGAGATTAGTTGGTGAAAGCGTTCATGTCTGTTTGACAGATGGCTCATATCTGTATGTGACATAATGAGAGTGAAGCCATTATATATTTATCTGTGGAGGGACTGACTGTGTAAATGACAGGAGAACAGGAGCCCGTGTTACAGGTTCACTTGGTTTTGGAGAAATTGCTGTTTGCTGGCATTAAGCTGCCACTGTGAGGTTTTTCTATCATTTAATCTTTGCTGTCAGTGATAGAAGGTATATATTGAATTGTGTGTTTTAATTCTAAATGTAATCATCATTTCTGACACTTTCAGTGCAGGTCACAGACCGGTAACGGTGTGCATCTAACATATGTTGCAAGTTACTTACATGATTGATGAATTATATGAAAAAAATTAGGGAAAACATTTTTGTCATAGTTGACGTATTTAGAGGAATGTTTGACTTGGTCCAGATGTGGAGTGTATCTCTGGCCAAAAACTAGAATTGCATATGTGGTATTGCATGATAATGGGGTGGATTTACTAAAACTGGCGAGTGCAAAATCTGGTGCAACTCTAACTTTAGCTTACAGTTAACTCCTTTTTGCCAGCCATACCCCTGTGTATGCAGCCTAAACACGGAGAGGTCACATATATGCGTACCTAAAGATAAACAGATCTGCACCTGCACGCTCCCGGCACAGTAATGGCGGCCAACTCTACTTGCAATCGGTAGCTTTCCAATCATGTAACAGCCAATCACGGTGAACCGAAACCTTGCCCCGCCTCCCAGCATCTGAAACCCCTTTAAGGGCTTGGAGGCGCCGACACAGAGAGGTTTAGTGTTAACTGGTAGCCGATTGGTTTCTATGCAGAGCTGCACCAGATTTTTCACTCTCCAGTTTTAGTAAATATACCCCATAAAGTCTGCTAACACAGTAAAAACTTGATTTGAGATTAACTTTGTTTTTGCAAGGTTAAGCAAAAATTTTTCATACATTTTTAACTTTCTCTACAAGCAATGTCTCGTAGTGTCATGTCACAACTGAGTATAAAAAAGCAGAGACGCCTCTAAGTGTAGCAATATGGTTACATTTAATGAAGGTACATTTAGATACTCACATGGTTGATGATTAAACAGGCACATCTAAGTATGCAGGCATCCGGGGTAATGCTGTCCACATAGACCGTCATCCCTTCCACGCTGAGCTCCACGAGCGATTCAAGCCTCGCCTTTAGATCGTTCTACTGCAGGGTAGTCACAATTGCAGACTGACATCGGTGAGAGTCAGCGGTGCGGAGGACGGTCTATGTGGATAGCTTTACCCCGGATGCCTGCATACCTAGATGTGCCTCTTTTAATCATCAACCATGTGAGTTGCTAAATGTTGTACCTTCAATAAATGTAACCATATTGCTACACTTTCTGCCGGTTCACACAGAGGGGGCTTCAAAGTTGTCAGTCTCGGAAGCCGCCTCGTACAGCGACTTCAGTGCGGCTTGCAAAACGACTTCTGTATAGAAGTCCAAGCAAGCCGCTCCAAAGTCATCCCAAAAAAGTACAGGAGACTTTTTTTCTAAAGTCAGAGCAACTTGAGTCGCTCCTATTAGAACAGTTCCATTGCAATGCCTGGAGTGCGACTTGTTAGGCAGCTCAATCGCATGATGGGTTGCACCTGTGTGAACCGCCACTTAGAGGCGCCTCTCTTTTATACTCTGTAGCTCCTGATGGATTTTGCTTCTTATCCCCTTGTGGAGGCTTCCATTTGTGGATGGACATTTTATGGTTGCACAACCTGGTCACATTATTATAATCTTTTTATATGGACTATAAACTGAAGGACTTATGAATACATGGTTGTGGAACGAATCATTTGAGTTTTCATTATTTCTTATGGGGAAATTCAATTTGATATACAAGTGTTTTGGATTACAAGCATGTTTCTGGAACGAATTATGCTCCCAATCCAAGGTTTTACTGTATTGTAATTTCGAAGTTACCTTTTATTTTGTCCACCAATGAGGCCATTGTTTATGTTGCTGGAAAGATTAATCGAAACCAACTTCCTGTAGTATGGTGACAGCGCTACTATATTCTGTCAATTCACCCCCTAGCGTTGTACCTCTCCATGCAACAATTTTGCCTGCCAGTGTAGCTAAAGATCACATCACTGCTCAGGTAATAGGTTGTTTAGAAATGCCCTGGCCTCTTTTTTGGATTTGTAATTTGCAAGCAACTAACTCCACTGGGAAATTAGTTGACGTACGGTAACATTGACTGGGACTGATGACTGCAGTTCGACATGAAACAGAAACTATAAGAAGCTAATAGAGCGTGATTAATTGAAAATATATGCACTGAAATATTGTAGTTTGGTGTACCATTGTATGACCTAGAGCAGTGGTCTCCAAGCTGGCCCGGGGGCCAGATGTGTCCCTTTGCTTGCTTTTATGTGGCCCTCGGGGCAAACTTTCATCCACCGATACCAACAATGGGGTGTAATTCCCCTCACATACATCAATAAAAGAGCACAATGCCTCCCAATGATTGGACACAATTTTTCTCCCAATGACACCAACGATGGGGCCCAATGCCTCCCAATGATACCAAAGATGGGACACTGTTCCTCCAAATGACACCTAGATGGGACACTATTCCTCCAAATGACACCTAGATGGGACACTATGACTCCAATAATGGGACACAATTCTCCCAATGACACCAACAATGGGGTCCAACACAAATGATGGGACACTATTCCTACCAATGACACCTATGATGGGGACCAATTTCTCCCAATGACACTAACAATGGGACCCAATGACTCCAATGATGGGACACAATTCTCCCAATGACACCAACAATTTCTTCTCCCAATGGCCACAATCAGGCCCCCTAAACTCTGAAGGACAGTAAACTGGCCCTTTGTTTAGAAAGTTTGGAGACCCCTGTCCTAAAGCAAGGTAAGGTTCTCCAAACTTTGCTTGCCTATGTATCCTATATAGATACAGGTTATTTATTTTTCTTATGTTTACATGTAACTTCAGCAGTCTTCTATATTGACAATTGTGTAAAAATATAGCCACTCATAGTATGGCCATACCCTATGTTCCTGCTTTCCATAGTACCTAATATTTAGTATTAGGAAATCAAAATTACTCCTCAAAAAAAATATTGACGTCTACGGGGTGTGATAAAGTTATTTAGTGATGAAGAAGCAAGAGAATATATGTGTACAACTTTACATTCTGCTAACAGTTCCCTTCTACAGATGAACAGTCCTGTTTTTTTTTTTGTGCTTTTATTTTGGCAATTCTATACGCTGTTTTCATATCGTGCAAATTGTATGTCCTCTAATATAATATAGACAATGTTTGTTTTTTTGTGACATGTCTGTATTTACATTGGATTGGTTTGCCCTTTGTTCTTGAAATTTTTGTGCTTGTGACATCATTATACTAAACATTAAAATTCCATTTCATTCCATATGGTGTCAGGCTGATTTAAAGGTTCTCTTGAACGTGTCTTGTTACAACAAAAACAAGTAGGAGACCAAAGGGATTTCGGAAATATTTGTATTTTCTCCTCCGTACTGGAGTTTCCTGTTAAGCACGTGTGTTTTTTTTATTTTTTTATGATTGGGTATTTCTGTTGAATTCTTTGTCCTCTTTAGCAGAACTTAAATCTGAACTAGAACAAGAAATGTGTGTGTAAAATCTTTTTAAAAAAAAAAAATATATATATATTTTTAGTTTTTAGAATTTGTTTAGTAAATTTACAAACCTCATCAGTCTTTCTGATGCATGTTCCTTGTTCCCCACATAATGTAGCTTTTTTTTTTTTTTGTAATCTCTACATACGTACCGTTGTCCTAGTTGATTTCCTGTTGCTAGCCACAGAGGCATGCCTTCCACATGTGAATAGAGAAAATCCCATGCATGCACACAATGCTGAATAAACAGCAAGGTTTTGTGAGTATGTTGCTATGATAGTGTTGACGTCCACATACACGGCACATTTTGCTACAGTGGAAACCTACACAGAAATGGGGCAGATGTTCTGTCACATGACGCAGATATTGTGGGACAAAGCGAATAGACTGCATAGATTGTCCTACCATATAGCTGATCTCTTAGGGAAATGTTGGGTGTTGCATACTTAATACATGGATTAAAAATGAAAGATGCAAATATCAGAGCACTACACTGCATAGAAGAAAAAAAAGATCATATATATATATATATATATATAATTTGGGGTGATCAGACTCCAGCGGTAGGTGAGTTTTTAAGGGCCTGGTAGCCCACTTTTATTGCTGTATCTTGCATACTCAACACTTTAGCTTCCTGGCTTTCTTCTTAGCCCAGGTTCACACTGGGTACAATTTAATACAATTTCAGATGCGATTTCACATGTCAAATAGGCGGCATTTGCCGGCAATGACACCGTCCTAATCGATGCACCGCTCATGGCTTCACTCCCGCAGCCCAGTGTGAACCTGGCCAGAACCAAACAATTTCCTTGAGTTAAGCTCCTTCTCCTAGCTTACTCCTGATCAGCGCCTTGCTGCTCTATCACCATTGACATCTGCCTCCTGCAGACATGCATACAGCCTCTGACTCCTCTCAGAGGTTTGGGAGGTTTGGGAGTCCGCCTGACTCCCAGGAACAGACTTAGGCTCCTTACACACGGAGCGGTCCGTTTTTCGGTCCACTCCGTGTGTCCGTCAGCTCAGCGGGGGGTCTCCGCTCAGCTGTCGGCGGACAGGGCGGTCCCCTCACACTGTGCAGGGACTGCCCTGTCTCTCCTCCGCTCTCCCCTATGGGGAGTCGGATGGAAATGGACCGTCTGTCCGTTTGCATCCGATCCGTTTGGCCGGACGGAAGAAAAATAGGACATTCTTCCGTCCGCAAAAAACGGATGCGGATCTGGCGGACGTTAGCGGATGCATCATCCGCTAACGGATCCGCTCCCATAGGGGACCATTACAAGTCCGTAAACGGACTTGTAATGAGCGGACGAACGGTCCGCTAGTGTGAAAGGACCCTTATGGCCCATACACACGATCCGAATATCGGACGAAAACGATCGTCCGATGATGGATCGTACGATTTTCGGATCGTGTGTACACTACTTTCGAGAGCCGATCACGACCGTTCATCCGATATTTTTCGATCGGACATGCGCGAAAATTTTCCTCGTACGATGTCCGATTGTACGATTTTCGTTTAGTCAGTACAGCCGTCGTCCGACAATACAATACAAATACATTACTACACGTGACATCACTTCCGATCTTTTTTTCTGTCGTACGAGAATTTTCGTGAGTTTTTAATAACCTATTTTATGTTACTTGCGATTATTAAGCGAAAACAGTCGTACGATCGATCGGCCGATATTCGGATCGTGTGTATGGGCCATTACTGTCTGTTAGATGGGGCTCTGAACCATAGTCAGGTCAGAACTAAATAGCCGAAAAACACAGCTGTGCAATCAGTGTGTCTTTCTCTCCAAAATCTGGCGTAAGCCGTCAATCCCCCAGGTTGGACAGGGTCCCACCACTGCAATATATACACCATGTGTAGTGTGCTGCAACATATATGCATAAGAACTATGTAGCCTTAGTGTGTTGGGGTGCAATTTTAGATGAATGCACTTAATGTAAATTGCAGTAATATACATGTTACGGCAAAACACTACATCCCAAAAGTGTGTTTTGGCCTTGTCATAGAGATCTCCTTGAGGACATCACATGTTTCTGTGACGTGTAGGGCTGGGCTAGAGGATTATCTATCTATCTATCTATCTATCTATCTATCTATCTATCTATCTATCTATCTATCTATCGTAGATAATATACTGAAAAGCACTGCACTATATCTCTATCTTTCTCATTAAAGCAGAGTTTCACACTGGAAAAAAAAATTCTTCCAAAAAAAAAAAATTAAAAAAATGTAATGAAATTTTTTTTTTTTACTTACCCTAAATAGCTGTTGCTATGCAGGATTCTCGAATCTGCCTCCATCTGCCGCGTCGATTCTCCTCCTCCTCCTTCACTTGGTGTATTCTTGTGAATGGGGCGTGCTGCATTCTGGGAACTGTGTGTATCCCAGAAAGCAGCCGGACCATTCGCAAAGCGCCGCACTGCTCGCACATGCGCAGTAGGAAACGGGCAGTGAAGCCCTGCGTCTTCACTGCCTGTTTCCCTTACTGTGGATGGCTGCGCCTGGAGCTGCCAGGATCGAGGATCGGCCTCGGTGGGGGCCAACATCGCTGGCGACTAGGACAGCTAAGTGTCCTTATTAAAAGTCAGCAGCTGCTGACTTTTTTTTTTTTTTTTTACCACACCTCCTCTTTAAAAGACAAATCTCTGACATGGATGTGTATGCGCCTATGTGGTTTAAACCAGAATTTTTTAATTTTTTTTGGTGATCACATCTAAGATGCAGGCTGTCCCCGAGTTATGAACAAGATAAGGTCTGTGGGTTTGTGCATACGTTGAGTTTGTATGTAAGTTGTAATGGGAACATTTTTTAAGTGCTCCAACCCCAGACACATTTTTTTTTTTAAGTGTTGTGTAGCATAGGAAAGGGTTTAATGGCTATGCAGTGATGTGGGATTGCTGACAGGTCTGCTGGAAAGTAGGTGGCAGAATGCAGTGAGCAGGAAGATGGCTTACTGGCGGTTTCGTAGACTAGCGTGACGTCATGCTGCTTCCATTCCCAAGTACAAGTCTTGTATAAGTCGGATGTTTGTATGTCGAGGACTGACTGTAAAAGTAAGAAAAATTTAATTATTCCATCATATTAAAACACAGCAAGTGCTTCCCTCAAAACTTAAAATATCAAAACAGATTATCCTGAAGGGAAGTACTTTGTGAAGGGAAGTGTTTGCTTCGTATTTTTTGTTTTTTCACTATTAGTTAAAAAAATAAACATCTTTATCTTATGATATATTACCAATCATCGCAATTCAAACTTTTGTGTAAATAAGAAATGGAAATCTGTTGTGCAGAGAGTTATGCATGAAATCGGAAACCCCCCCCCCCCCCCCATATAGTTTTCCAGGATATCCGATGGAAACTTTGCAGTATGTTGCCAACGAGTATTCCTCATGTATCGGTTTTGTACATTTGAGTGACACCCTCATATTCACAAGTATCTGAGCCAGGAGTTTGAACTCTTCCCGCGTGTGTGTGTGCACGCTCGGGGTTACTGCACCATCTACATACGGTATCTGCTGTGTAGTCTTGCTGTATGCTGCACTTCACTTGGATGATTCCTGGCTGAGCTGCTGTTTGCCAAATTCTGCTCTACACAACCATTTATCATCCCACCTCTGTCATGACTATATTTGGATTTGCAAAGAAAAAGGCCAGCAGACTTGCAAACACTCATGGTTATTTATTAACTCCACTTAAGTTAACCACAGGCATATTTTATCGGAATGCATATGTCGCTAGTTCATTGCAGGCAAGGTTCCTTTTTTTAAAAAGTTGTGCACAGCCAAAGAAAGTCCATTTATACAACAAAATATGAAAACCTACCCACTATGATTTACTTTAATTGTAATTTACTTGATCCATATCTTGTGTGCCTCTGGTAAAAGCTGTTGACTTTCTACATTCTGTAAATAATGTGCAATGTATGACAGCAAAGCAGCTTGTAGCCTCTTCCCGGGGGCACATGTGATAGGGTGACAACACAAGAGCACAGTTCAGAGACCGTTGTCAACTCTTCTCAGGATTTGCTTCAGCGAAAATGCTCGGGGTAGATCACCAAGTATTTTAATAAAAGCTGCATGTCCATGGATATATCCTTCCTCGTGGTTTTTTTTAGCCTAATGCATCCTAAAAATACTTCTGCTAGTGACTAGCCCCCCCCCCCCCCCATTTTAATTTCCCTCGGTGGAGACGCGATGTCCCTCTCTGCACGGGGTCCCGGATCTTGATTGGATAGATTGATAACAGCGCAGCCATTGGCTTTTGCTGCTGTCAATCAAATCCAATGATGCGGGAGGCAGAGTCGAGTTTTGCATTTGTTTCTATGGACGCCGAATGCTGGACTCAGGAGCGCATCCGCAAAGTCCCCCCTCGGGTGAGCAGAGCGCTTCTCCTAGGGGGTTATCTGATGCGGGGAGGAGCCCCGAGAGCCGCTAGGGGACACCAGAAGAGGATGATCAGGGCCACTCTGTGCAGCCAAAGAATCTGCTTCTGTTTCATCTGAGACTGCCATGGTGCTGGACGTGATCAGTTATGACACCAGCTATTTTATGGTTTGACAGTTTGGGGAAACAAGTACATGTCACCGTAAAATTGACGGGTTTGGTTCCACTTTGATTTACCGCTGGGGCTCTGGGCTTCAGCAAATTGGCAGCCTCCCACAAGAAGAAACGGGAGCAATTCTGGAGGAAATTAACAGCACACACACATTTTGGTTGCATTATTGTCGAATGTATGTTCCTTGCTAAAGAACATTATTTTTTTTTTTAATCAAATTGTTATGGGTAAAGTTCAGTTTTAAGCACACATTCTGAAAGTCGGTTAAGCAGGAACCAGCTGACTTTCAGTACATGTGTGCCAACCGACTTCTGTTGAATGGTCCTGTCGGAAAACTAGCATTCCATTTGTGCTTGTGCCCAATATCAGGAGTGGACTGCCTGTGGCCAGACTAACTCGTCCTTCTTTTATGTGGCAGTGTCATAGCCAACCCACCAGCTGGCACTGATATTTGTAATTTGAGATTTATGAAATACGGAAATGAATTTACCATGTAGGGTAAATTCAGGAGTAGATGCTTCAAAGTCATTGCGTGTGGTAGTTCCATCTTACAGTTTACGTGACCTTGCCATGTTTGGCACACTTGGTAATCTGTCATACGCCTCGTTTTCCACAGAAGTGCTCTGGCTGGAAGGATGCTCTCATTCTGCCTGACGTGACTTTAGCTGCAGGGATGCTAGTTGTCTGCTGCCAAATATTCTCAGTCATATTCTTGTCTGTGTTCTTTAGCAGCTGTACACTTCTGCACAGTGAGCCCATACCCTTGCTTACATCATCGTCCCCAGCTACATTTTTTCAGTGAAGTAAGACACTTTGAAGGAAAACTGTCTCGATGTGGAAAAATGTAAGGATGCAGCTAATTGTAGTACAACCCAGGTGAGATCAGCTTTGTTCAGCTGCTAAAAACCTTATATTTCACATGCTGTGATGGGGCATACAACATTGCTTTATGCAGGTAACTACCTGAAACACAGAAGAATGTTTGAAGGAAATTGACACAGTACATATACTGACATTTGAAAGCCCTTTGCCTTAGTTGGTGAATGCACATGTTCCATAGCCTTATAAATTATACTTTTTGGCCACAATATATAGTTAAAGTGTCATTAAACCCAGACTATGAAAAACTCTCATTAGATGCTATATAATAGTTTTTATACTCGCAAAGCCACTAAAGCACTTGTTTTGTGTAGAGTGGAATATACCTGGTTGATCCTGCCTTCAGCCATCCCTCCCATTTTCTCCATGTTCCCACTGCAGCTTGAGATTTTGTAGACCAGCTGGTGTCCTCTATGGAGCTTTCTCAATTTCAGTTCCCTTCTAGTCTTTCCATTTCCTTTTTTACTCAATTCCTCTGTGTTGCCCACAAGACTATATAGTGTCATATGTGGGCATATACAGTGATAAAGTAACATGTTTTTATTCCTTTAAAGTCAGGGATCCAATTAAAAACAATTATGCAATGCATTTTGGGGGTCTTGGGGGGGGGGTTTCATCAGGGCTAGAAAAAACATAAGATTTTTAAATCAATCTGATATCGATACGATATCCCCTCCACAGGGTCATAATTAAAACCAAATAGTGAATTGTAAAGAGAATGGCAAAACTATACAAAAATGAGACCATGAGTGCTGAATGATATTATTTCAAAAATAAATAATTTCACTATTAAAATATGATATGTTAACCCTTAATGTAACATTTAAAGAATCGTGACGATTCCTTTTTTATGATTGATTAATTTGGTTGTAATTATGACCTCATAGGAGAGGAGCATCTAGGTGTGAAATCTTGGATGTTTCGTGACCTTTAATGGGAATATACTGTATGTGGCACCAACATAAATAGGACAGATAATGCTAATTTGCCAATCTCTAAAATTATCTGCATATCATAGCTGTCATATGATTATTTTGTTGCCTGGCTATAAAAAAAATGAATAAAGATCCATGTAGAATAAGAAAGAACAAGATGTCACTGTCTCGATATTAGATTGCTGTGGAAATCTTGTTTTCTTTCTAGCCCTGATGAAGGTGGCGCTTGAACCCCCAAAACACGTTGGAAACTTTTTTGGATTGCATCACTGACTTTTTTATTTATTATAAATTCTTTATTTAGAACTTTCATATTCACATTCTCATTTTCACATTTTTAGATTATCTCAATTTACCATTCTAAATATAGTCATCTTCTATACTCGTATATCCTATTGGGTTCCTTACTTTAATGTGAAGTGTCTTTACCTACTCTACCTCCAATTTCTTCCTTATTACAACCCCCCCTTGTTCCCTCCCACAAAAAAAAAAGCTTTTGACATAACAAATACAGACAAGGCCCGATGGGCCACACACACAAAAAAAAAAAAAAATTACATTTCTTCAGCATCGGCTCTTACCCCCTCCTTCTGGTCCTCACTCAGTGATGGGAACAATACAATTAAAAGGCCACCCACTCTCAGTAACAATCAATATTTCATATAGACATGTCAAGCAGTTATAAATTAATATTACAAACATAATAACTTCTGCTGCAGGTGCATTTTATGAGATGCCACTCAATCCGCCACCGTAATTTCACTGTTTATCCATCTGCCCCACCTTCTCAAATTTCTGAGGTATGCCCCTGCTAATGTATGTGGCTTTGTGAAGAGGTGCAGCCCTATTAACCACGCCCTTCCACGCTGATACAGATGGAGGATTAGGCTTTTTCCATGATAGCACTATCATTTTCCTGGCGTAATAGATTAGAATCGTCAGCACAGTACGAGTCACTCTCTTTGGGGCTAGATTATCTACCAGTCCCAAAAGGCACACTTCTATCGAGGGCTGTATTTGAATGGCGGTTACTTCAGCTATGCAGTCTGTAACCCCCTTCCAGAATACTTGGATGGCCAAGCATTTTTCCAAAAGATATGCATGAAATCGGCATTGAGGGAACGGCGCCACCAGCAACCAGGTGACTGGATAGGGAACATCATAGCCAGCCTAGCTGGAGTAATATCTATGCAATGTAGAAATTTAAATGGAATAAGATGGTCCTTGGCAGAGACCAATCTGGTAAAATGTCCCAAATATCATCCCAGTCATCCCCGACCATCTGGGGGAACACCTCACCCCAAGCCGTCCTACACTTTGTGAGGCGATCTCCTCCTTCTCTGAACAACTGCTTATATATGGTAGACAGGGCCTTGTCCAAAGTGTCCTCTCTCAGTAAACTCTAAATTATTAATTTTCAGGGTAATCCTCCCATCTCCAAATTGGGCATTGTACGCATGTTTTAGCTGAAGATAACAAAATAAGTGAGTTGTATCTGGACCTCTTAGTGGTGTGGCACTTCAATTTCAATTCTCTATGGACTCCAGGACTGTTATTGTAGAGCGTCTTTACTAGAGTATAGCTTTTTTGGGAAACCGAATATTTAGACTTTTTAGAATAAGAATAATGTGCTATGCCAGCGACTTAAACTAAAAGTAGCATTGCGATCTGTATGGATGGTATATGTGCCTGCTATAATTTCTGTTGCACAGATGCTGGTATGATGTTGGTACCAAGCGAACCATGGTTTGGAAATGTTGATCTAAGCAATCCACTGCATTTGCCTTGCTATTACGATCACTCGGCTTAGGTTTGTTCTCATTATTATTGGTTTCTTTTTGATCACTAGGAAACAAAATCTTCGATGTTTTGTGACCTTTATACTGTACAGTATGTGGCACCAACATAAATGGGACAGAGATTGTTAATTTGCCAATCTCTAAAATTATCTGCATATCCCAGCTGTCGTCTAATTATTCTGTTGCTTGGCTATAAAAAATGAATAAAGATCCATGTAGAATAAGAAATAACAAGATGTATTTTAAGAATGGGGTTCATTGCGAGTTCACAGCGATGGTGAAAAAGAGAGAAGTCTGTGTGTCTCCTCTGTGCGTTGTGATCAGGCCAGTGCCTGACAAGAGGGCACCTCATATCCACAGACAGAGAAGCCAAAACCGCTATTCACAGCCTAATGGGAAAACAAGCTTCTCTTGTACTTTACATTGGCGTTCTCTTTCATAGACTTGTACTCACAGTAGGCTCGCTTAGTAAAAATTGCTCCTAGAAATGCTCAGGAGATGTTCCTAACTTTTCAGGAGCTTGGGATATTCATAGAACACTTTCTGTCTTGGATTGTATTTATAGGAGATAGAGGAAAAATCGTAGACCCTACGCTCCAAGAACGGAGGCACCCATTCATACCAGGGATAACGCCCTCAGCGGTCCTCGTAACCTCCCAGAATACCCTAGGTCTATTACGATCAATATAGGTAATCTGTCCTAGACTCCCCTGGGCAACTTCCGGCTGTAGATACACCAGCAGGTCTTGGGCTTTACCTAATGCTGGCCATACACTATACGAAAATTCGGGCGAAAATCGGTCATAAAGAAAGATCTTTCGTTTTTCGGCCAGTTAATGGGCGCAAAATCGAAAATCGTTTGGACGTTTTTGAGCCGAAAAAACGAAAGACAAGTTTGGAAATTTTCTGCCGAACGAACGATAAATCGGAAGGTTAATGCGTTTCCCGTCCGAACTTTCTGCACTAGTATTAGGGAAAAAAAATAAAATTTTTTTTTTTTTTATGTCCACTGAACGATTTATCGCCCATTACATGATGGCACTATCGTTTGCACTCACGAAAGAACTTTTCGAAAGTTCGTTCGGACAATTTTTCGTGGAGTGTATGGCCAGCATAAGTCACAACTTTTTTGGGAGTGTTCACTTGGAGGCCATTAATACCGATCTTCTCCTGTACATAACTAACTGTATGAACGAAATCCGGGGAGATCTAAACGTAATCTATTAGCGAATGTTTATTTTGCACTTAATCCACTCCTGAAGCCCCTGATGATGGTTTGTTAAAAACCAGAAACGCGTCGGGCAATATCAACCATTTTGGAGAGTTTTTTTTGTTATGTTGTGTATTATGTTATGTTTTGTTCCTTTTTTTGCCATTGGGCACACGTATTGTTTTTTGGTGATTTCATATGGTTATGTAGTATGTTTACTGTTTTTATGCACTTAGGTGCTTAGTGTGCGTTTACAGTAAATGCTAACGGGCTGATCTTGTCCAAATAAAGACATTTTTTATACCAACATTGTGTTTTGGCTTTCAAAGTCCCATTTAGGGGGTATACCTCTCTTTTTTGCATACGTTCTAAGAACAGTTTACTAACATGCATCGATTGCATATTACAATAGATTTTTGCACTGTGTGTACATCTTCTGTGATAAAATGTTCGATATTGACGTACAGAATTGCTTAGTGATGCAGCCCTCCTGCAAATCAACTGTCCATCTCATGCATCTTCATCTAATTGGATATTTCTTAGCTTCAAGGAAAATACCGAAGTCTGTTATTGAAAGAGGAATTGAAGAATATCCTTTATTGAAAAGGTTTGAACTGCAAGCCTTCAAAAAGGTGGAATTACTCATGGCTTCCAAAAGGGGTATCATTTTTATTTTTAAACCGCCAGGCGTCTTGTTCAAAAATCTTTGATCCAAACATGGAGGACGCTCTCACCACTTGTCGTTCATTGGGCATCTGCTCTTAAAGGGGTTGTAAAAGGAAAACATTTTTTTTCATAATAAGCACCCTTTACCTGCAGACATTCCTCTTTTCACTTCCTAATTATTTGTTTTTGCTCAGAAGTTGCTCTATTTCTTCTCTGTTCTGTTCACTTCCTGCTTGTCTGATTTTACTGACCACCGTGAAGGGAGACTTTACTGCGGTGGTCAGAAGGTGCTCGCCCCCTCCTGGAAACTACATCTGTGTGGCAGGATGCTCTCTACGTGTTAGAGACTTCAAGGAGGTGTGAATTACTGGGCCTTCCGCAATTCATACTGGGAAATGTAGTTCTTGCATGAACATGCGATGCAAACCAGGAAGGTAATGAGAGAACAGAAACTAGAACGCCAGAGGTGATATAGATGAAGGAATTTAATAGGTATATACTTGTTAACCGAATCATTACACTATTCTGTCTGTCTACCTTGCAGACATAAATTTTAGGCAACGTTTTTTTTCTCCTTTACAACTCCTTTAACATGTAATCACCGATGTCTGTTAGTCTTTACCAGGCTTTAAGAAGCCAATCAGTTTTTTGTTTTGTTTAACCCAGTGGGCTGAATAAAACTGAGGAGCGCACTGTGCTAACTATGAGATGTTAGTACAGCAATCTCCCCACTAAGCTGTTGTGTTCTGACAGGGAGATTGGTGTGTTCTGTTAGGGGGGCAATCAGTGCTGCCAGCCATTGGCTGGCAGCGCTGATTGGATGCTGATTTTCCATCATTCCAATTTGACAGAAGCTAGCCAGGTTGGTGTACACAGGGGTCAAATGATGGTTGATTTCTGTTGAACCAGACAATATTCGGCCCATATGTATCAGACTTGGACCCCTTTCACACTGAGGAGTTTTTCAGGCGGTACAGCCCTAAAAATACCGCTGCTATACCGCCTGAAAAACTCCTTCACTGCCTACTCAATGTGAAAGCCAGAGGGCTTTCACACGGAGGCGATGCGCTGGCGGGAAAGAAAAAAATCTCCTGTCAGCAGCATCTTTGGAGCGGTGAGAGGAGCCGCATGTATACAGCTCCTTCCCATTTAAAACAATGGGAAACCGCGGCAATACCGCCTGCAATGCTCCTCTATAGCGGTATTAACCCTTTATCGGCCGCTAGCAGGGGTTACTACCGCACCGCTAGCGGCCGATTCCCACGGCAATCCCGGCGGTATAGCGGCGCTATACCGCCACCGCGGCTCCCGCTTCGATGTCAAAGGGGCCTTAAGGCTGGGTTTCAGGTTAAAAAACTGACGACATAATTATTTTTATCCACCTCTATTTGCTAGATTACTTGCCTTTAGTGCTTATTGGTATCTTGTGAAAGTGTGTATCTTGGATAATAGAGAAGCGATAATGGTAGTCAATAAACTTTTGACCTTTACAAAGTATAGTCTGACTTTCTCACCCTTGAGTGTAGGTATGTTTGTTTATGGCTAATTTATAATGTCAGTGACTCAATTAGTACATCTTTTTATGCTGAACATACATTGACATAAGACCATTCTTGGCAAATTTGTACAAGATCTTTTGTAGGAAGAATCTTTCCATGAACAGTAACCATTCCTGAAAAGTTAATTTGGATCATTTTTAAGCCAGTCATAGACTGTTTGAATCTCGGCCATATCCAGCAGGGACAGACTGAGATTCAATCCATGTATGGGCAAGCTGATTGTATCCAAGTCAATCTTGGGCCCAACCAGCATGTTGGCTTTTTGCATGTGATTATTGCTAGCAGCTATAGCCGCTATAACCACTGTTTTCCATCAACAATAACTGTGTTAAAGGGGAATCAAGCGATTTTTCTTTCCTGCAACCCATGATTGCAGGAAAGAAAATTGTATTATCTATGGCCGGCTTTACGAAAGAAAAATACATACTTGAAAATGCCTTTTCCCAAAACGGGCAAGAACACCCACCTCTGCAGATCACTTTTATTGGTTGTTTGATTTAGATTTCTTTAGATTTCTATGGGTAGCTTTATAATAGGCACAAATAAGCCAAGTGCTTTCAATTGGCCATCCTTTGCAAAAATAATCGAATGGATCATAAGTGCAATCTTACCACATCCTTGGTTTACAAATATATTAACAGCTCACCATGGGTTGCCTTCATCCATTCAGTATTTTTTGTAAGGTTGGTTGGAAGTAGAAATTGTTGGAGAACTTTACCTGTATATGGGTTGTGTTGCACAAGTAACTCCTTACTCCTGTGCAAGAAGGTTCCCAAAATCCTCACTATCGTTCCCAAGTTGCACTAGATGTTGGGTAGAAGTTTGAACATAGTTCACTTGTAGGTAGAAGTTTGAAGTTCACATTTCAGCAATAGTCTGGAAAGGTGTCATAATAATTTTCTCTGAAATATTATTTTGTTGCATTATAATGAAGATCTGTATATGTGTTGAAAGATCGATTTTAAATGCAGTATTAGGGAAAATGGGAATGGCACTGAGCATTTGTTTCTTATAAACTACTTGGTAGAACTGCTGACATTTATATTTTTGGGTCGGGTAGATGAATCTTTGACACGTCTATAGCATGCAAGAATACGTGCTGATAGATGGTGTGACTGCATCTGACAGCCCATGACAATGGAATACTGGCAGAAGTCATTTTAATGTCATAATCTGCTGAAATCATTGCCAGATAAAACACCTAAAGGTCAAGATCCCTTTTTGAAGTCTGCATTGGGAAACTCCTTTTGTACTTGGCAAAACACTATTGAGCATTCTAATGCTGCGTACACAGTTGAAATTTCCGTCAACAAATGTTCGTCGTGAGCTTGTTGTTGGAAAATCCGACCGTGTATAAGCTCAATCAGACATTTGCTGTCGGAATTTCCGACGACAAATGTTTGAGAGCTGGTTCTCAATTTTCCGCACAAAAATCCTACGCATACTCTGAATCAATTTGACATATGCTCGGAATCATTGAACTAAATTTGTCGTTGTAGTGTTGTACGTGCCCACGTTCTTGGCGATCAGAATTTCCAACATTTGTGTGACCATGTGTATGCAAGACAAGTTTGAGCCAACGTTCCATCGGAAAAAAATCCACGGTTTTGTTGCCGGAATGTCCGAGGCATACGAGGTCTCAAAAAAAATAAAAAAAATTACCCGGTTGCCCAGGGTTTAACAACAGATGTGTTTTAGAGGAAATTGTAAATTTTCCCAGATTCATCACATGTCCTGGTTTTAATTTCATTTCCAGGCTCTAAAATTAGAAAAGAGGATGTCACAGTAAGCTTGCTATAAGCTAATTACATCAAATGGACTCCCCTGGCAGTTAAATAGCAGATTGCTGTAATTACAAAAATTGTTCCTTTTACCATAACATCCATCCTGTCACCCTTATTAAAGATTATCCTCCCTGCTTTAAAAATATGAAGAGTTATTGAATAATAGTGATTTCAGTGTTGTCTACACATACAAGAGTGAAGGTGGCAAGATGTGCCCTTTAAGTAGGGTCAGTCAGTATAATCATAATACAAGCCTGTTTTTAAGATAGTTTGTTAGCCAGTATAACCATATAAACACACACCGGTGAAAAGCATACTAAAATACAAAGTATATGGTCAGCTTTTGTTTTTATTCCAGGAATATCTTTGCCATCCCTGTGGTTAGAATCGCCTTGTTGTGGCGGTCCTATTTTCTGTGCACTTTTTTTATTTATTTAACTGTAGTATCAATTAAACGGTAATTCCAGGAAATGACTTTGTAATCCTATCTGTTAATTGGTACTTGTGGGTTTGTTCCATTGGAGAGATTTCCCCTCATTTCTGTCTTGGTAACTACCATCAGTGGAACAAGATGTGAGGGACCTCCTCAGTGTACAAACTTTAGTAAAGAAGGGTTGGTTAAAATCCCTGTAAGAATTTTGTTTCACCATTTTGTTCACCATCTGTGGTCTCATTGCAAAGATTTCTCCACATCCTGTCCCATAGCCAAACAGGAAGTGAGACTAAATTCCTGAACACTTCCCCATTGGAAGATTTCCCCTCGCTTACTTTTCTGGGCACTACCTAAAATGTGGGATTATTTTTTTTTAGTATAACTTTCATTGATAATGGTAAATCGGATGAATAGAGTGGGGCAAAACTCCTTAACTGGAGCAGACCAATTAAAACTGACAAGTGTTCTAATCCCTTTGCACTCTATCCAAAAAAAAAAAGTTTTGCCTTTTAGTTATACTTTAAGTATATCTAAAGCCAACATTTTATCTTTTACATTTTGGTTAGAGTGGTAAAGGTTAGTTTTTTTTTTTTCATTCTCTCTATTTGTTATCATGATTTTTTTGTTATGGGCATGAACTAAAAACTAAAGCTGACCATACAGCATTTCAATCTCGGCTGGTTCAGCAGGAACCTTTAGTGGACAGGCTGAATATACCAAGTTGATCTATCAGCTTGAGTATAACCAGCCTACCAGATTCTCTTGTGATTTATTGCTAGCGGCTGCAATAGCACCTTAGACACTGGCAAAAAAACTGAGGTACTACCTGTGTGGGAGGGGTTATATAGAGGTGGACTTCCTATCTTTGGTTATGCCAGTTTCCAATCACCTAAAGATGGCATATAACTCATTTTAGTAATGACTATGGGCTCTGTGTCCCGTAAATTACAACAAAGTACTCCAGAGATAAAACGGTAATTCTCCCACAAGACTCTGGTCCGGCCACACCTGGAGTATGCTGTCCAGTTCTGGGCACCAGTCCTCATGAGGGAAGTGCTGGAACTGGAGGGAGTACAGAGAAAAGCAACAAAGCTAATAAAGGGACTGGAGGATCTTTGCTATGAAATAAGACTGCAATCATTGAACTTCTTCTCTCTGGAGATGAGACACTTGATTGAAGGAGACATATGATTTCAATGTACAAATACCGTACTGGTGACCCCATAATAGGGATAAAACATTTCCGGCAAGGGAATTTAAAAAGACGCGGCCATT